>JAXGGA010001721.1:0-142308 GCA_038373865.1 Uloborus plumipes | reverse complement strand
CTCCCCCTTGAATGCTACTCATGAAGGGCTGTACTACTGGTTAAATTACCAGACTGACGACAAATTTTCAGTCAGTGAGTTTGGGATAACCACAAGAGTGCCCCTGCTGTCGTAAGAAATTGCTCCAGAGACCATGACTCCAGGTGTGGGTCCCGTGTGTCTAGGCCGTAGACCGCTTGGATGCAGGCGGTCCCCTGGCCTCCTTCTGACCAATATACAGCCACCACTGGCACTAAGGCAGAATCTGTTTTCATCAAAAATTACAACAGATCTCCACTCCGACCTCCAGTGAGCTCTGTCTTGGCTCCACTGCCGTCGGAAACAGCAATGGTTTGCAGTCAATGGAATACCGGCTACATGCTGCCTGGCTCGACGCTGTCCTTGAAGTAAACAGCTCCTTACCGTTCTTTGGGTCACGACGGTACCAACTACATTTCGAATGTCAGCCGCAGATGCAGTACGGTACGCCACAGCAGTACGCAGGATTTGGCGATCTTCTTTCTCAGTCGTACCACGTGGCAGCTCGGAACTCGATCTTCTTAAGGTAGTACCACCCCTTGACCATAGCTTCCAATAATCAGACATGGTAGAAACATTTCCCCCCAAGTCTTTCTGCAATATCGCAAAATGAAAAATTCCATCTTCTCGTAGCCAAATTGTACGACCTCGTTTAAACTCGGTGAGCTGTTGATAATGGCTTCTTCGTCTTCCTAAAGTCATTCCTGGCTAACATGAACGCAATTCGTCAAATTTCATAGAAAAATAATACTAACGAGCTTCACAACACACTTTTAAAACAAGCCTTATGTGCATGTTCTGAGTGACGCCAGCTGCGCCACACTTATGCGCAGAGCGCGAAATTTCAATCGATGTCATCTTTCAGTTGTATAAACACGCATACCAAATTTCGTTTATCTAACACAAGTCTTTCTTGGTGTTGGGATTTTTTTTCCGCCAGTGTAGTACACTGCACTCTTTGTAAGAAATGCTGTGACTAGGGGTAGGGGAAAGCTCAAAGTGTGTCATCAGGCATTGTTTTTAAGAATATGTTTATAAAATATAGCTTGACACGTGGCACAGGGGTAAGGCGAAGTGTGATACTTTGTGAGGAAGGGGGTAGGGGGATAAAAATGAAAAAGAAAAGTAGAACTTCCTTTATAAACATCCCCTAAAAGAGAACAGTCGGCTGTTAAAGCGCAACCTCTGCACTGTATAAAACCGCCTGTCTGGAAAATTGAAGTGAGTCTGTTTATGCGGCTTCAAGAATATTGCACGCAAAAACAATACATCATCGTGGCTGAAAGAATACTGCATGCTTAATATTATTAAAAGGTTTAATAAAGTTGCGATCCATTGATAGTTGCACATTGATCTTTAATAGTTGAAAAGCGATAAGAAAATTAACATCGGCTGACTCAAAATGCTCCATAAAAGTCCGGACGTTTTTAAGAAGATAAAGCTAACAATAAAGTTTTGAACGAAACTTGAAGAATCAGAGAAATACTTTTTACTTCACTTTAAATATCGTGATGAAATTAACGTCATATTTCAAGTATACCAGAAAACAAAGCAATCAAAATATTGCTCGCCTTTTAGTGTACTTACATCACGAACTTGCACTTTGTTTCCTTCGCAGGAAACTAATTTATTTACTAAATTGTCCTCCATAAATTTTTATTAAGAAATGAAATTGAAATGTACGGCGCAACAAAGAACACCGATTCATTTTAAGATTTAAGACGCGATTCATTATCTCGTACTGTGGATTACGATGCCTTACATGCCATTTCCTGTTTTCTTTATTTGTCCAGAGAATTCCATTTTCTTCGACTTACACCTATCAATAATCCGTAAATGTAATAACCTTGATTGCTCAGAATGCTTTTGTAATTGCTAAATTATAAATCGTTTTCAATCGATGAAATTTGCTTTTGTATTCAGAACCAATTTCATTTGTCATATTTCGTTAATTTAGAAATTCTATTTCTAACTCTTATGAATGGCCTTAATTGTGTTACATTTTCAGTTCACGATTTTTATTTCAGTTGCTACTTAGATACTGAAAAATTGAGGGAAAATTCGTTTACTTTTATTAATTTTTTTCCCCCGATGTACAAAGAATTACATACGCAACACTTATTTTGTACATACTTTGCAGGATACTTTATTTGACCTTAAGAATAAGATAATGCAAAAGACTGGTTGCTGACAAAAAGAAAACTGTTTTTACCATGCTACTTATTTTGACATTAAGAAAAGCAAGGGCAAAAGACTGGTTGGTGATAAAAATACTGTTTATATTATACCATGCTAATCTTATCTCACTGTAAAAAGAATGAATAGCAAGCATGAAAAAGCAAAGGAAATATTCCTTTGATTTTTGTAAAAATTCTGGTTAAAGATGGAAGAACAGGTTTTTGTGATCCTTTGAAAGTCGTTAAGCAAAGAACCAACTGTAGTTGCATATATTTTATACACACAAACAAAAACCAGAATAAAAAACGAACTTACCTTGCTGCCGTTGCAGTAACTTCATAGCTATGGCCAGCGTCAGTACCAGAATCACAATAACCTGAAAAAGACCAGCGCATCTCAAACAGGCTTCGAATGATGCCGTTTTCAAAAAACATATTCCTGATCCGTAGCTTTGTACTTAGATAAAACCAAAATGCTTTACTTATAACCGATCAAATTAATACCTTGTATTTTTCTATCTCGACATTAGATTAAAGATAAGTCGAAGCAACTGTGACCATTATTATTATTAGGTTTGATTTGATGATTTTGTAAGGTTTTTTGCCTAACCCACACGAGATGGTTTGCACCCTATTAGTAAGACTACAACAGTAAAAACTTTATTGATATATATTACACCACAACAAAGATTTGCAACACACAGGAAGGAAGTCAGGACACCCATGAGCTAGACGGGAATCAAACCCGCGTCCCAGGCTGTATAAAGCAAACTCTCTACCACAGCGTCAGCGAGGCCCCATTATTATTATTATTATTTGGTTTCAGAATCAATTAACTTCGACATACATGAGGACTACGTACTATGCGCTTAAGAAAAGATAGAACAGAATTTACATCTCTCTCTCTCTCTCTCTCTCTCTCTCTCTCTCTCTCTCTCTCTCTCTCTCTCTCTCTCACTCTCTCTCTCTCATCTCTCTCTCTCTCTCTCTCTCTCTCTCTCTCTCCTCTCTCTCTCTCTCTCTCTCTCTCTCTCTCTCTCTCTCTCTCTCTCTCTCTCTCTCTCTCTCTCTGTGGTGCAAATCTCTGTGTAGTACTCACCGTGGAACACGGTTAAATGTATAAAATTAAAATATATTCTTTGGACACGAGACACATGTGGCTTGCTAGCAACCAGTTGGGCACCTATGAGTCAAAGGACAAAAAAAAATTGCATGCAATGACATAAACAATGCAAACAAATTATACCATTTTTCAAATGATCTCATAGACCTGTTAAGGAGAACCGGGGTGATCTGATCGATAAAGCTGCAGATTCATGATTGCAGAGTCCCGGGTTCGATGCCAGCCGGTTGAAGATACTCCTTGCTCGCTAATAGGGACTGAATATGTCGTGGTTACAAAGTCCCCCCCAGCTTCCATTCCAAATCAATGTTTCTGGGGGTGCTGATTAGAGGTTGCCCGGTTCTTGCTTCTGTCTTTTGTCAACCTGTTGATCAACAGGTTGTTATCCATCCAACCTGTTAAACTCACCGAGAAAGAATAAAGGTCATTTAAAGTCATGTGACATATTTTAAAGTAAATTATTTGAAGAAATCAGATTTCTTTCACTTGTTTTACTCGTATGTGAAACGTATCTCTCATTCGCCGATGTTTAACCATGTGATTTGAATCTTTGTTTCAGCTTTTTCTAAGCCAATGAACAAACTTGCTCCCTCCATTTACTAATAGCTGCTCTAGAGTTAAACCACATGTAATTGTAGGTACTGTCTGATTTTCTTAGGTAAAACCTTCCGCGCATTTACGCATGCGTCAGTTCTTAGGGGTGATAGGTAAGATAACAATAAGGGGAAGAATAATAAAAAGCATTTTGAGCAGTATAAAAACAATGTGGAACGATGCTAATTTCAAATACATAGTTCAGTTGAACATGCCAAAAGGATATAGTAAATGCAAGTTTTAAATAGAAAACTTCGGAAAGTTATTACCCACAACCCATCTACCCTTTTTTAAGTGGAACTGTTCCTGAGGCACGGTTTTCAAGGACGAACAGTACCGTTGAACCTTGAGTGTAGTGTAGTGTAGTCTAAATATATTTCTAAGTTACAAGAAAACCCTAAATAATAAAGAAAACGTATATTTAGGGATAAAAAAGCATTCAACAAACGTTTCTGTCTTCCGTAAACTCACGCCTTGTCTATTGGAAAAAAGATTCTTTATAATCCAAAAATGCCCCCCCCCTCTCCCTTGCTTATATTTGCAGCATTTGTTCTTCATTAGTGCTGTTTTGTTATCGAAATAGTGACACGAGAGACTTGAAATTTTACAGTGGGTTTTAAGAGGAGATTTCTTTTGTTTAGAGCTCTCAACCTGAGGTTACTGCGTAGCTTTTGAGAGGGCGCGTCATTGCTCTTGGGGGGCATGGGCACGAGCACTCCAGCTAGAGCGCGCAGAAAGCTTTTTTTTTTTTTTCGCAAAGATTTTTTTAAATTACATTTTCAATCTATGTAATCTTTCCAATGCATTTATACCATGACTATTTTTAATTCACAAATACATTCTCATTACGATTTATGTTTCCCAGCCCCAAAAGATGTTTTCAACTAGGCTCAAACTGATGGTTCTATTTTTAACCAATACCATAAGCCATATAATATGAATCAAAACAGCAATAGGCAATTTCCGGACATTTTCGACTTTAATACGACGGACAGGAAACATAAAACAATGCATCAACGGTCCCTCGATAAGAATTCAATTCCCTTCCGTTTACTTTAATATCCTGTAACCGAAATTCAATATCGAAGCTGGCAATATTTGCGCAATGGATTTACTTTTTACAGCAATTTTCGAGAGAAAAGTCGACGCAATGGAGAAAGATTATTTCGTCCGACTCTGGAAATCATACTAGGAATCGAATTTCAAACAGGATATTATCCTCCCCTGTTGTCGCAAGAGTGTTGGACTTAAGTCGGAAAGTAAACAAGTTCGAGTTTTGCTGTTTTATTTCACACAGATATGAACACTTTTAGGCTCCCCTTACCAGAGCAATCTCGCACTTTCGAAAGTGCGAGATTGCTCTGGTAATTCCTCTAATTTGCAGTATTTTGTGCAGCTGAATAAGCTGTCTTACTGGCAAGTATTGGGAGGACTGGAAAGTAATATTTTATTCAAGCAAATAGTTCTTGTTTAGTTTTATTTTTTATCAACGATGTAATTACCTTCGTTACCAACAGCCTTTTACCGTCTAGTATACAAATTTTCAATCCCTGATAGATAAAAATCAATTGATTTTTTTAACAAAATGTCTGGAAATGGCATCTTGGACACAAGCCATTTTTTTTTTTTTTTTTTTTTTTTTTTTTTTTTTTTTTTTGTCTCATAGAAAGTGTTTTAACTATCCGAAGAAATCAAATGGTGTAATTTGAGGCAAGACTTCTTCCGCTATTTTTATAGGAAAAGGGATGGTCCTGAAACATAACAATGCAAGACCACACTGCTCGAGGGGGATCCTTAAATATTAATTAACTGTGATCGGCTGCTTCCCCCACCATACTCACCTGACACTGCACCATCTGAATCCCCTTTATTCCCATCTCTATGTGACGAAAACAATTGAAAATTTGCACGGTATCCAAAATGCCATTGCCAGATATTTTGCTGTTAGCCACTTTGTCTAGCGGTCAGAGAAGGCTGGCACGAATGGGAAGGTTTTGGGCTCGAATCCTAGCTAGAGCGTGAGTGTACTCTCTTTTCTGTCTATCCTTTTCTTTGTGTGAATGTGTGTTGTGCTGTGAATGGTTGCCTGCCTTAAAACGGATCCCTATGGCAGGTATGTACTGTTCAAGTTCGACTTCACACCAAATTACGGTACAGTTGAAGAAGTGAAGCAGCTCCCCCCCAAATTGTCAGCCTAGCTGGAACAAGACAACAAAAGATATTTTGCTCAAAAACCAATTAATTTCTACTACGCGGCAAAAGGTTTATAACGTGGGTAATTACATCAAGCTTGAAAGCTGCTATCTGGAAGACGTGTTGATCCAAGCTCAAAGAACATTCCTGTGGGAGAAGCTACTATTTTAGTAATTTTCTTCTAAGTCTGAAACAATACAGATATCAATGACACGTGTTTCTGCTGCTGCTAGAGCAGTGGTCGCCGGTTTATTAAATCAGCCGCTTTACTGAATCAAATCGCCAAAAACAGGAGTTTAAGCATGACATAATATAGTTTTCAATCATCAATCATCAAAATAATCTAGTTTTATTGAATTAGCTGCTTTAATGAATCAGCCGCTTTACTGAACCAAAACTGTTCAGAACAAACGTGATTCACATAAGCGGTGGCCACTGTATTACAGTCGACCCTCATTTTGCTCGGGTTTATTTTAGCAGATTTGATTACACCAACGACCCCGTAATACTACATGCCTACCGAATTTACCTCAAAAAGAAATCCAACTGTTCGGAAGAAAACGCTACCTTGCGGCCTGCAGCTATGGGCGATGGATCCAAACAATTCAAATTAAATTTTTGATTGCTTAATTTCTTAATTTAAATTTATAAATCAACCCATCGTTAATTTCTGTGCTATTTCCTTTGTTTTAAAAAATTCCAACAGATGGCGGTGTGTTCAAATCTTAGGGCTCATTCTTGCTCTATGTTAAAACCCAGAAAACGATAGACATTTAGTATTAAGGAGGCGTTGAATATGCACATGACGTCTTTATTTTGTTTTACGCGGATGACTCCTGGTTTTACATGAATGAGGCATTGTCAACATAGGTTTCATAAAATTAGCATAAGCGTCTGCACTTGACTTGAAACCTCGAAACACGCGTCAACAATCAGTTCGCTAATTCGTGCTTGATATATCCAAACACAAAAATTGTAGTTAGAGGACAATTTTAATCATGTGGTTAGATGTCCAATCCTAAAGAAAGCATGAAACCAAGGTCAAAAAAGATCCCCCCCCCCCCCCACACACCTTTTACTTTAAATCAATTTCAGCTCAGTTATTACCTTCAAATATTTGAGCAGTCGACTCGATAATGAAAATTCTATAATTTATGTCTGCAGAATTAATTGACGTATTTGGTTCTGGAAAACATTATTTCGAGTAACTTTCAATCGAAGTTAATTACTTTTTCATTTTGAATATACAAAGAACATTTGGTAATAATAAAGTAAAATCAAAGTCACCAAAATCAATAATAAAACCAATAAAGATAGAAGTCATCGGTGTTTTATTAAAAAATTACAAAACTCATAAACAATGGATAGAAAAGATAAATGAAAGCAAATAGGTTGAGAAAATAATTTAATATGCATATGAAAAATTTGTACTGGATTAAATAATAAGTTTAAAATATAGCTTTAAAAAACTAAAAAATATGCTTTTACATTCGAATCCACTGTGATCACCACTGATTTCCCTCTGATTTTCAAAACTACTGAATGTACGCCAAGTTTATATGCACTTATTACATCAACATGTAATATAGTTTAGCCTTTAGTATTAATAATAGTATTAAATATAGTACTTTTGTACTTGTAAAGAACATGAATTTTATTTTTTACTAGCTGTGGGGCCCGACGTTGCACGGGCTTTAAAGTAGTGATGAAAATTTAAATAAACTACTCGCCGTCAAGGCGGTATATAATGATATATAACCGCCAAGGCAGCTCTCCTTTAAAGTAGCGAGGAAAGTTTCAGCAAACTACTCGCCGCCAAGGCGACTCGCCTTTAAAGTAGTAAGGAAAGTTAAAACAAATTACTCGCCGCCAAGGCGGCTCGCATTTAAAGGAGGGAGGAAAGTTTTAGCGAAACCGGTTTCAAAAAACTACTCCCCGCTAAAGCGGCTCGCTAAAAAACTTTCCCGCATAAAAAAGTCAATCGCATTATTTGCACATGCTTCCTCAGGAATAAAAACAATGTCAAGTAGCACATATTTAACACTCTCCCTAATAAACAAATACAATTCCCTACCAAAAACAAATATTTCCAAACCGCTCTCTTCCTGTAACATTAATTGCAAAATTCCAAACAAAAAAGTTGTTTTAATATTTAGATCGCAGCCAAAAAAAATCCCTGCTAAAAACATGAATTACAATTTAATTTGAAACACATTTTCAAAATGGTACCAGAAAAAAAATATATAAGTCATTAAGTAGGCAGGAATTCAAGTGAAACACGGACGATCGCATTATTTGCCTTGTTGAAACGCCGTAAAATGAAATGCTTTTAAGAAACGAAATGAAGAAAAGGACACCAACAATGAATTTAAAAGATGTCGCCATAGCAACGCAATAAAACGTTAATAGTTTGATCAGGAAAGAGGTTTTCGAACTCAAAGTTCAAACGCTTGTAACTTTTTTTCTAGTGGAGATAAAAGCTTGGTTCTTCGACTGTAAGTCGAATCAATTCTGGGGTTAAAAATATCGCTCTATCCAATGGCGTAAAAATCAAAACTGTGGAATAATTAGTTTATTTTTTATTGATGGTTTTAATGAACCAAGTATTGCAAGAGATCGGGTGAAGCCTTGCAAAAGGCAAGTTTAAAAATTGAATAACTCGTGCTGTGTTTAAGTTAGAGAATCAGAACAAACTGCATAGGACGGACAAAATTTTTCTGCTTCCAACGATATATAACATTAATATGTGCAAGTAATTTTTAATCCCAGTATTCGGCGATGTATGGGAAAATTGCCTTGAATTCGAATAAAAAACGAATCGCTTATCGAATCTTTTCAAACTATAGCCTAAAGTCTTTTTGGATAAATGGACTATTCAACACAAAAAGAATTTTTCAAATCGAACCAGTAGTGCCTGAGATTAGCGCGTTCAAACAAACAAACAAACAAACAAACAAACAAACAAACTCTACAACTTTATATATTAGTAAAGATAAAGATTCAGAGTTACATACATACAAACACACATGTGAAACTAATAAAAGCGTATTAAAAATGAATTTTCTCGTTTAAAAATTGCCTTTGACACCATTCCTTGTTATCTGCTTCTTATCTAGACTTAATAAATTTTATCTTAGAGTTTAGATTTTGAAAACAAATTTCTGGTAGTCCATACAACGTTCATGAAGTGCATACTACTTTTCTACGCGAAGTAGATGATTTTTATCTTATGCATAAACTCAAAGAAAATAATACGGAAAAAGAATAAAGCACAGACATTTTCTTTCATATATCCTAAACAAAGGACATTCCAAAATGTTTTTGGCAACATCTCCTGCGAAAGTCCTAATGGCAAAACCTTATTGTATGACAGAACATATTCAGAATGATTTATTTTCTAAGAAGTTCTGTTTTTTGCCATAAGATAAGAGAAGAAAAAACTAGAGAAAAAAAAGTACAAATAAAAAAAAAACAAGTCTTTTGTTATTTAAGGTTTGTGTTACAATTACCGAATGAAAGAAACATTTAAACTGTAAAACTGCGAATATTTTTTTTTCTTTTTTTTTTCTCTTAACAATTGCTCTTTTCAACACTAATTATGCAGTATTTAATCATTTCATTAGAACGTCAAACATGATTAGCATAACAGACATTCATTTTCAACTAACCTATGCAGCCTTCAAGAAAATACAATATTCATTAAAAGACACATCAAAATTAAATTGTTTATTTCAACAACAGCCAAACGGCAAAACTTCTAATTTCAAGAAAACATATATATTATCACATTAAATTATTTAATCAGGATTAAAATGCTTTCTTCTGAAAGAAATATATCTAAATACGTATACCTTAATGTTTAAAATATTCTGTGATCCTTACCTAATTTTTTTTTATAAAGAAAAAAATGTATTTTTGAACTTTCAGAGCGTGTGTGTTGGCAGGTTTCTGAAATAAATGGTTCAATTACCGTATACCTCATTTGTTCGAACACACCTAAAATGAGTTACTGCTAAGACGAACTACATTTCCGATCCCCACCCTATGGTTTGTATTGTTTTCCTCTTTCGGATAAGATGAACTACGGCTAAGACCAACTGATTTTAAAGGTGCCTTGGAGTTCGTTTTAGCGAGGTTCGATTGTATTAAAATGGAAGTTGCAATGTCATGTTTCAATTCGTGAGTATATAAGAGAGAACAATAGGGGAGGCCGGAGCATGTTGCTACAAAATTTTCTAGGAGTAAGTACTCCGAGTGTTTTGATGAAATTCACTTATCTGTAAAATGTTTTTCAAGAAGATTTTATGACATTAATTCAATATGATGAATTATAACAATGTACCCACAATAGAATATTTTCGATTATTGACTATGGAAAATTTATACGTTAAATATTTTTACAAATATGTTATAAGTTCAGAATCTTAACAGATGTAATACATATTTATTTTATTATTTTGGGGGGTGGGAGACAATTTGCGAAACCGGAAAAAACTTGGTTTGATTGTCGAATGATGTCCCCCCCCCCCCCCCCACTCTATCCTCTTCTTTTTCCATAAGAGATAGTTTTCTCTTCAATGTTTGCCATTTTCTCAATTACTAAGTCAAAAGGTTTCTTTTGTTCTGTTTTTTTAATAACTCTGCTAAAATAGCTTTCGTTATAGGTTTTTACTATCGGATCACTTTTTTTAGACATCTTTGGAATTGTTATTATTTTCCCCTAGCTCTTATAGTGTAACGAATGCACCAGCGCAACAATAACAACATGCTCTATAAGCCACTGATTAATATTTTCCTTTGTGAAAATGGTACACAATGAATTTGTGGAGAACTTTTAACTATGTAATTATTTACTTGAAGTGTAGGCTTTTACATGGTACAAAACAATGTTGAGACATTTTCAAAAGTTTAGTTACAATCAAGCGCAACTAAATGCAATCTGTCAGGAAAATTACTACAAGGACGTAATGTTTTCATACGCACCATCCCTGTGCATGATCTCCCCCCCCCCCTCCCCCAATGAAAAAGTCTCAAGTATGAAAGCCGTTATCTATCATGAGAAAAGGAAATTTCCCTGCGGAACTTCCCTGCCGGTCTCTCCTGCATAAAAAGGACCACTAGAATAAGGACAACAGTTCTTATAGAACTCTATTAGAGTTAGATACGCTCAAAATATTGCCACATATAATGTGTTCTGCGCAAAATTTGATGATTAAGTTATTGTAAATTAACTTAAACTATTCGCTTTTATTTGGAAAAAATTTTGTTTTTTATTAAAAAAGCAAAAATTGTTTTTTCTCGTAATCACAAAAACAATCATTATTATAGCTTAAATCGCAATGTATATTTTGATACAGGTGCAAAAACTCGTCGCTAAAAAGTAAGTGATATTTTCTTACCATGGATGAGATAGAAGCAGTAGGATCCGGTTTACAGGAGGAAATAAACGTATTTATTAGTTTTTAGGTACGCCAGCTTTTGAAAATATGTGTTAACCTTTTAAATTGAGCTAAACACGCACATCAAATTTCCATTTACCCCCTAATTCAGATATATCAGTCCTAACTGCTAATTCCACAGCAACTGTGGGCGTGCATACTGTATTTCAGTGTTGACAGCTGGATTAAGAAGAGCGATGTAGCTAATTTTTTCGAGAAAATCCCTCATTAGAGTGAGAACAACAGTTTTTAAAAACACCCATATAAGAAGTTCTCCATCTCAGGAAGTAATGCATGAAATGAAAAGAAAGTCTCCAAGAAACCTGCGCCCATACTGCTAGCGCCATACGACTAGACTTTCAGGGCAACTAATTTAATGAGCACATGCTCCGCACGTACTTGATGGGTATTCCATCAAGGTGACACGTCAAGAACCCGAGAGTCTGCGATAGCTAATTTGACGTCCTATTCACAAGTCTAGACACTGCCTATTCCTACTATTAAAACGGGCTCTTAAAAATGCCCATTAAAATAAGGACTGCATCGAGGAAAATTAAAAATAGGTATTTTAAAGTAGTACTTTTGAAATAACTATAGATTATTTAAAGTGCAAAAGGTCAAACACTCTACAGGTTAAAAAGTCCTTCAAAAATCCCCATAAGAATAACATCAACAGTCCTTTAAAGTCACATAAGAATAAAAACCAGACTTATCATTACTATACGGGACAAAAGCCTCTAAGTAAAATCAATACATTTTTTTAAGTTATCATTAGAATAACCACATAAACAGAAGCAGCTACTGAAGCAACAACTGTCCCTAAAAAGCATTATTAGAATACGGTCCAAGAAGCCCAGTGGCTTTACGGTACCTCCCGCAGACCCAAATTTGATTCTCTGGTTGACCGCCGTTGTAGACTCAGCCTTTGATTCCTGGCACTCGATAACATGAGTGTCAAGCGTTCTTGGGAACAAAGCACTGGGGGCCCCGATAAACACCTAAAGCGCTATTCACATTACGACCGTTCCCACTGTCCGAACCGAATTTTACGTTTCGAAACTGGTTTTAGGAATCCTTTGCAATGACAGAACGCCGAATCATCGGTTTCCGTCACCGTTCCAGAATGTTGGATGTTGTCGGCTCCGACAGCCGTCCGTTTATTTTATTTTTTTGGCAGCGATTTAGCCAGGTGGGCCCTCTTTATCCCTTGTGGATGAATACCGTCAAGTGAATTTCAGGTGGAGCTACCGCGAATGCTCGAAATTTTTCATCTCCGTCCATCACGTCCGAAAAACAACTTTGTTCAGATGAAACGGTTGTAATGTGAATAGCTCTTAACTGCAGCAACTGCTGTTACACACCAGAGCGCTCGGTCACGAAAACTAAGCTCGGCACAGTAGATCATGGCTCCCATGGACTGTTGCTGCACTGGGTTCACTTCAGAATAACATCCTCAATCTTTCTCAAATCCTCAGCAAAATTAGAGGAACACATTCTAAAAATCCTCGCCAAAGTAAGGGCACAGTCCCTAAAAATTTCCCGCATCTTTCTCCGCCCCCCCCCCACCAAAAAAAAGTAAAAGAAAGAAAAAAATTAAAGGAGAAAGAATATCAGCTTTAATTCAATTTGGATACATTCAAAAGATTTAACTAATGATCATAAAGCAATGCCTGCAGTAACGTAGCTCTGTGGATTTATTTATTACTAGCGGTACCCGCACGGCTTTGCCCGTGGTATAAAATTAAAAGTTCATTTGTAAAATAATTGATATAGCAGAAAAAATGCTCTATTTTAGTTTTATTCAACTATAATTCCTCAAAGTGATATAAAGATCTGATATGGACCCCACACTACTTAATTTTACGTGTAAATTTCTTAGTAGATGCCTTAAGTGCTAAAATAGGGCTTGGAGTGAGCAAGATAACAATTCAAACATTTGTATCCCTAGTTTGCTACGAAACAATGCAAAAAAATGTTTTACAATGATTAATCTCCTAAATATCATCGATTTTAACATCATTCAGTGGATTTTTCGCAAAATATCGCCAACAGCGCCAAATTGAACCTAAATCAAAAAAAAAAAAAAAATTTCGCCAATTGGCGTCAAATACTTGGCGATCAAAAGCTTGGCGATATATCGCCAAGTGGTCGCGCCAATTCATATCACTTTTGTTAACCAATTCATATCACCTTGCATTGAAAACACTGATTTACCCGATAAATGGGGTAAAACACCCCCTTGGAACATTCGAATGCAACCCCAAGGGAGATGGACAAAAATAAGCCAAAAGAGAAAATAAGAACAATTTTGTTGATAACAGGAACCAACAGAAATCTTACCAAAGTTTAAAAGAAGAAGAAAGTTTTCTTTCCTAGCTTAAAAAACAAAACAATACATTTTCCGAAATGAAACACTTTAAAAAAACGATGCAATATACCAATTGATACGATATTTCGTTAATCTGTGCTTTAGGTACCCTTTTCTGGCTAAATGAACGATAGGCGCGCCAAGCGTGGTAACCCTAGCTATTTTGCGTAGTTGACTTTTTGAAAACGCGCCAAGCAGGGTCCCAAAGCATCTTCACCGGGAAAAAGACAGGGTTGCCAGAGAATTGGAACAAAAAAATACTACGCCTCCTCTAAAAAAAATATTACAAAATACTACTCTTTCCAAACGTTGCCAAAATCAATGTTGCTGAAATGCGAAATCTATGAAAATGAAAAAAAAAAAAAAAAATCCGCCAAATCTTTTAAGTAAGTCATTAGTGTATTTGAAACAGGGTTGCCAGAAAAATACTACGCTCCTTATTTGGGCCAAAAAAATACTACCGTAGAATCAAAAATACTACGTCTGGCCGTAGCCTACGAAGATTGACGCTGGCAACCCTGGAAAAAGAAAGAAACAAAAATAAGTATGAACACGTAACCATAGTAACAACATGAAAAGTTCCGTTGATAAAATAATTCATTTTATCTCTCTTTTCAAACAAACTTTATTCTAAAGCTCAACCATTTTAGAATCGTTTGGCTTGCTTTACTGAAGGTAAGCCTTGAATTTCGGGATTCTAAAAACAATTGTTACAGCTCTCCTGATGATCGTAGAAACTTCAAAAAAACTTCATTTTGTGCAGAAAATTTCAAGCTTTCGAATGACATAAGACTTGAAAATGTGTGTGAAATATTTCTTCCCTATTTTATCGAATTTCCGCTAAGAATTCGAATAGAAAAAGAACGAAATGGAATGTACGAAAAATCGCTTCGAGGTGCAAAACTACATGCTACAAACTAATTTTGTGCCAAGTGGCATGAAAATCGACCGAACGGTTTTGGCGCTACGCGCGTAACAGACAGAAAGAAAGACAGACAAACCTTCAGCTTTATTATTAGTAGAGAGTAGAGAAGTGAAGTTTGAAATTTTCTCACGCTAAAAACATCTAAAACTTTTAGCTCTTAACACTTAAACCTCGAAACTTCAAACAAATATTAGCTTCTGCAGAAATCTTACTTCTTTTGATGGATATAATGCGCGAAGAATTTTTAGCCTCCTTATTACAGAATGAATTAGAAATTTTAACTCAGTATTAAAATTAAATAAGAGCAAAATAAACTCCGAAAAATCGCTTCGAAAAAAGTACCAACACGATCCAAAACTATGTATTTTGTACCAAATTTTAGAACTGCAGTTACTATCGGGGACAGTGGTCACCACTGCACACAGGACTTAAATGTTAGTTTAAAGTTAAACGCAGTGTCTGATTCTGGAATGTCTTCTGAATAATTAGCTAGAACTGCAGTCATATCGAAAAAAACACAGAATTCTTATCGCTATTTCGAACAAAAAAGGTACTTTTTTCTGTCAGCTGGAAATGAAATTTGATAAGATCAAAGGGACAAAAAAAAAAACACTGCTAAGAACATACAAAGGTAGATAATGTATATGTGAATAGAAAAGAAAGAATGAAGGAACAAAAGAATGCCTAGAATACTAACTCTCAGCACGTAGTTTTCTTTCTGCAACGGTGAAATTAGAACAAATGTCAGGTAAAAAAAATGTTCTGTAAGAAGCAATTTCGACTCGTCAAAATACGTCTGATATGAAGAAGAAAAAATTTAATCCGCGTGTTAAAATTTTCCGACGTTCGAAAAATAATTTGAAAGAAATAAATATTTTTTTAGGGAAAATTCATTAAAGTAATAATGTAAAAACATCGTGTTTAAAAAAATATATACAGGGTGTCCACTCCAATCGTGGACCAATAGCTAATTTCTAAACCGTTAGAGATACGCATATAGTTTATTTAGGAAAAAATCTCCAAATTATGAAAGGAATTTTGGGTCTATTCAATGTTTTTCAAAAAATCAAATTTTGAAAGAGATACGAAATTTAAATTTTTATACAGCCCCCCAGTCCTATCAATCATATTTAGTAAAACATTCTTGACACTGTAACGTTTAAAACTAAAAAAAAATCACTCCTCTACCACAAAAATTGACCGAGTTATGACGTTTTGAAAAATAAAGATTTTGAAGGATTTCGCATACGGTCCCTTAAGCGATCTCTCGATGACATCATGAAACAATGCAAAATTTTGATTTTTCAAAACGTCATAACTCGGTCAATTTTTGTGGTAGAAGAGTGTTTTTTTTTTAGTTTTAAACGTTACAGTGTCAAGAATGTTTTACTAAATATGATTGATAGGACTGGGGGGCTGTATAAAAATTTAAATTTCGTAACTCTTTCAAAATTTGATTTTTTGAAAAACATTGAATAGACCCAAAATTCCTTTCATAATTTGGAGATTTTTTCCTAAATGAACTATATGCGTATCTCTAACGGTTTAGAAATTAGCTATTGGTCCACGATTGGAGTGGACACCCTGTATATGCTTTTCAAAATTTTCAAATCTAACCAACACCCTGCCCTTGCAGCAATAATTTCAGAAATGTGTACAAATGTTGGAAACATCTCAGACTTTCTAATATTTTGCACGAAAACGTGAATGTATAGGGAAGAGCAGATCTAAAAGATCCGATTTTTAATCGAACTTAAAATTTGTTTTGAATTTGTTCGTTTAACAAAATACATTTTATCTTTTCTTAGATGAGCTATTTCAAAGGGAACAAATTACCCGCGAAACTTTTAGCCCCGCTCTCACCTACATAAAAAAATAAATATTTCTATCCATAAGTCCTTAGTTTTATACTAAGAAAACAATATGACCACTCATAAATAGGTAAATTTCATAAAACTATTTTTACTACCAACGAAGTTTCAGAGCGAAGTAAACAACTTCCTGTCCTTGTAGGAATATTTCCAGGTATGTTTTCAAATGTCGGAAGCACAGCAAACTTTCTAAATTCATGCACAAAAAAGTGAATACTTCTACATGCAGAAAAAAAAATAAGTGTTTAAAAGTCCAGAATTTTTCTATTTAGAAAACTATGGTTAATTCCTTAGTTTTGTGCTAGTAAATTAGTATGATCTCTAGCAAGTTAATAAATTCTATAACACTAATTTTACTGACAGCGCGGTGTCAGAGCAAAACAGCTTCCAGGCCATTGTAGCAACAGTACAACAATATGTGAAAATATTGGAAACCTCCTAGATTTTCTTAGTTTTGTACAAAAACCTAACTATGTTTTTAAGAAACAAATATTTACAGGTCCCGAAAATTACTAACTAATAAGTTTTTATGCTATCACTCAAAAAAAGATAAAATTTACAAAACTGAAATTACAGCCAGCGCAGTTTCAGAGCAAGGAAAACAACTTTCTGTCCTTGCAGCAACAATTCCAGAAATATGTACAAATGTGAAAACATCGCAAACTTTCATTTTTTTAATAAAAAAAGTGAGTAGGTAGGTAAAACAAAAAGTATTAAAAACTCCTAAATTTAAATGAAAACTGGCTAAAGTCCTAACTTGTTAGGCTAGGAAATTAGTATTATCTCTCGCAAATAGATGAATTCTGTAAAACTACTTTTACTGCCAGGGCAGTGTCAGAGCAAGGGAAACAGCTTTCTATCCTGGCAGCAATAATTCAAGAAATACATGCAAATGTTGAAAATATAGCAGATCTATTTAATATGTACACAAAAAAGGAAATATGTGCAGAAAAATTATGCTCCTGAATTTTTCTATCCATAAATGAAGAAAAACGACTCCTTACTTTTTAGCCGGAGTAACTAGTATTATCTCTGGCAAAGGATAAATTCCGTAAAACTACTTTTACTGCTAAAACAGTGTCGGAGCAAAGGAAACAACTTCTTCTCCTTGTGGCAATAATTCCAGAAATATGTGTAAATGTTGAAAATATCGTAGCCTTACTTTATTTGTGCATAAAAAATATAAAACCCCGAATTTTTCTGTTCACAAATTTTTTAGACTAAGAAATCAGTATTATTTATCGCAAATTTCTAAATTCTGTAAAACCACTTTTACTGCCAAAGCAGTGTCGAAGTAAAGGAAACAACTTTCTGTGACAGCACAGCAATAATTTTAGAAATATTAGTAGATGTTGAAAATATCGTAGACTCTACTAACTTGTCAAGAAAAATGGGAATGTATGCTTAAAAAATATAAAATTCTGAATTTTTTCTCTAAACAAATGAATAAAAATGCTTAAGTCCTTACTTTTTAGGCTAAAAAATTAGTAAATCCCTCCAGTAATAAAATTCTGTAAAAATACTTTATTGCCACCGCAGTGTCAAAGTAGGGGAAACAACTTCCTGTCTTAGCAGTAATAATTCCAGAAATCATGCGGCAGTGTACTTTGGGTATTTGACGTAGCACAACTCTGGAACCATTCCATTCCCAACAATATACTTCCAGAACTCCGCAGCACGGCGATTTCTTGAACGGACCCATTTGATCTTAGAAGAGGCGCACCGCGAGCCTTCTTGAAATCGATTTTTCCCTTTGCTCCGAGTATCAAAAAACTGCTCAAGACATCCGAATTACTCGCTCTCCGTATTCCCGTCTACAAGTTACTTTTGTGCTGTGAAGATAGACAAAAAAGAGAGAGAACGCTTGGCCTTTAAATGGGAGAAGCAAAAGGAGAATATGGCACTTTGTCAAATTCTTCCTCGTTTCTTCCATTCGTGATTTGCTCGTACCCACGCAAACGTGCTTAAGAATTTACGTTTGAATTAGTATCTCTGCTAATCAAAATTGGAGAATTATGTAAAATAGCCCCACATGAGGACTGAACAATTACGAACCTGTCGATGCCTGATTCGATGGTCAGTGGCGTTCGGAAGAAGTAAGAATGACATACAAACATACATACATACGCTTAGTTTTTTATAATACAAACCAAAATAGTCAAATGTTAAAACAATCACACACAACCTGATTTACATTAGTTTATGCAATAAGCTAATTCAGATATTTTGGTCAGAAAATCTAAGTTGTTGCAAGATTTTCAAGAAAAGTATAATCTCTGTATTTTAATAAATATGCGAAGAATTTAAATGTTAACAGCCGATTTTTTTCACCAAGATGCATCAAAAGAAATCCGATAGCTTGTTCCTCTTCGCTTCATTCTTCAAATCCCCTTTATTTCCTGTTTTAAGTCAAGCAAAACGAATCAATAAAATATAAGCAGTTATCGCTGATGGACTATTCTTTTTGAAAAGACCAAGTGAAACAGAATATAAAAATGGCAAAATTCGTGGAGTTGTGAAAGAGTTAAATGAACGATTGATAAATTTTTTTTTATCTTCAAAGTTTCTGGAAATGCTACAAGTGATGCGCATCAGAGAACCCAGAAAAAGGAATTCCTGTTAGCTTGAATAATTTGAAAAGATTAAAATATGAATGAAAATGAGAGCTTGAACAAGACTTCTTTACATTAATGTTGTTTTTGTTTTCAGCATTTCTTAAAAGTTTTAAGAAACAATAAATATTTTTGAAAAGATTTATTATAAAAATTTTATTCAGTATTTACACTAGCCTGCAATGGTTGTGTTTTTTATGTTTCAATAACAGAATCCTAAGTATTTTTGTTAAAGACTATTTCTTAAGTTACTTTCTCTAAGATGTGCTAATTCTACTTTCTCAATTAAATTGTTGCAAAAACAATGAAAAGAAATCTCTACTAACAATAAAGCTGAAGGTGGGTCTGTCTTTCCTTCTTTCTTTCTTTCTGTATGTCTGTCTTTCTGTCTGTTACGCGCGTAGCGCCAAAACCATTCGGTCGATTTTCATGCCACTTGGCACAAAATTAGTTTGTAGCATGTAGTTTTGCACCTCGAAGCGATTTTTCGAAAATTCCATTTCGTTCTTTTTCTATTCGAATTCTTAGCGGAAATTCGATAAAATAGGGAAGAAATATTTCATACACATTTTCAAGTCTTATGTCATTCGAAAGCTTGAAATTTTCTGCATAAAATGAAATTTTTTTCGAAGTTTCTATGATCATCAGGAGAGCTGTAATAATTGTTTTTAGAATCCCGGAATTCAAGGCTTACCTTCAGTAAAGCAAGCCAGACGATTCTAAAATGGTTGAGCCGAGAATAAAATTTGTTTGAAAATAGAGATGAAATGAATTATTTTATCAACGGAAATCAACTTTTCATGTTGTTACCATGGTTACGTGTTCATACTTATTTTTGTTTCGTTCTTTTTCCAGCGTTGCCAGACGTAGTATTTTTGATACTACGGTAGTATTTTTTTGGACCAAATAAGGAGCGTAGTATTTTTCTGGCTACCCTGTTTCCAATATACTAATGACTTAATTAAAAGATATGGCGGATTTTTTTTTTTTTCATTTTCATATATTTCGCATTTCAGCAATATTGATTTTGGCAACGTTTGGAAACAGTAGTATTTTGTAGTATATTTTTTTAGAGGAGGCGTAGTATTTTTCTGTTTCAATTCTTTGGCAACCCTGTCTTTTTCCCGGTGAAAATGTGCTTTGAGACAATGCTTGGCGCGTTTTCAAAAAGTCACCAACTGGCGTGTTTTTGCGTGTCTCGCGGAGTTGAAAGCTCCGAGAGAAACTACGCAAAATAGTCAGGGTTACCACGCTTGGTGCGCCTATCGCCCATTTAGCGAGAAAAGGGTACCTAATGCCAGATTAACCAAATATCGTATCAATTGCGATATTGCATTGTTCTTTTTAAAGTATTTCATTTCGGAAAATGTATTGTTTTGTTTTTAAAGCTAGGAAAGAAAACTTTCTTCTTCTTTTAAACTTGGTAAGATTTCTGTTGGTTTCTGTGAGCAACAAAATTGTTCTTATTTTCTCTTTTGGCTTATTTTTGTGCACCTCTCCTTGGGGTTGCATTCGAATGTCCCCAAGGGGGTGTTTTACCCCTTTTATGGGGTAAATCAGTGTTTTCAATGCAGACAAAAGTGATATGAATTGGCGCGACCACTTGGCGATATGTCGCCAAGCTTTTGGTCGCCAAGTGTTTTACGCCAATTTGGCGGGAAATTTTTTTTTTTTTTTGGTTCAATTTGGCGCTATTGGCGATATTTTGCGAAAAATCCATTGAATGATGTTAAAATCGGCGATATTTAGGAGATTAATCATTGTAAAACATTTTTTTGCATTATTTCGTAGCAAACTAGGGATACAAATGTTTGAATTGTTATCTTGCTCACTCCAAGCACTATTTTAGCACTTAAGGCATCTACTAAGCAATTTACACGTAAAATTAAGTAGTGTGGGATCCATATCAGATTTTTATATCATACTTTGAATTAATTATAGTTGAATTATAACTAAAATAGAGCATTTTTTCTGCTATATCAATTATTTTACAAATGAACTTTTAATTTTATACCACGGGCAAAGCCGTGCGGGTACCGCTAGTAGTACCATAAAATGGGGTGTATCGGAGCACTTTTTTAACTCTGAACAAGAGGAACAAACAGCTATTAAAGTTTTTTTTTTTTTTTCTTTTTTTTTTATTTTATTTTTTTGGGGGAGGGGACGTCAACTTCCTTGTTTGTTTTACATACATCGGGAGGAAAAAAATAATCTTTTAGTGAAATTAAATTTGTTGTTTTTGTGTAATATTTCTTACAGAAGAGTGCAGTTAACTTTATCGAATAAATTGTTTTACCTAGGAGTGATCATAAGTGCTATTCCTTTAAAGATTTCATGTTCTTCAGAGCTTATAATACAAATACTTTTTAATACTGTATTTATCTTCACTGTTTGTATCACGTTTTATGTAGCTACAATTATTTTTAAGCAGAAGACAATTTTTATTTTATTTACACCTTGTTTTAACACTTTTTTTTTTTTTTTTTTCATTTTCCGCGATACCCATGCTATCCAATTCCATGAATAATTGGAAGTGTACTGTACAGTTCTTAGTATTAATTCGTTTGAAGCATGTTCACATTTATGAGGCTCTACTGCGTCAAATAAAAACTTTATTTATACCACAAGCAGAACATAACTTGCATGAGAGCCCACCGAAACTCAACTTCTACATTCCTTTTCAATTTTTCGCGACTTTTCTCATTTTAGAAGGGATTCAGCGTTTTTACGCATTAAACTAAATTCTGAAAGCCATAAGGCTCCCGCACTTTTTCTGTCAGAAACACTGAGTACAAGTAAATGTATAATTTAACAAAAATTCAATAGCAACTTCGAACTCAATAAAGAGACATTTTTCGTTGGGCAAATGTATTCAAAATGAGACGTATGAAGATGCAATTCACCCATATTGTTTTGACACAGCCTGGTAAAAAAAAAAATCCCATAATTTTTCATATCCTATAAATGAGCAGATACTTGAATATTGTTAGCTGACATTTCTTCACGACATATTTTTGAAGGAACACTGCCACCACACCCTCCGTTTCTTGAAATCTGCAGGTTTTGGAGATCCTATTGTAAAGTTCTCCCTCGTATTAGTCAATGTCTCTCAATCGTCAGTCAACATGAGCCCTTTATGACTCTTGAATAAAAAAAATAGTGCTGAAATCCTTAGACGATAACTTTGTGAATAGTTTCTTTTGCTTCTGTTTCTTCCTTCTCTTTTTAAAACGCTTTTATTAGTTTCACATGTGGATTTGTCAGTATGTATGTAACATGTAACTCAGAATAAAAGATAAAATTCACGTTATTTACAAATGTAAAATTATTATATTTAATATTATTATTAATACTGAAGGCTAAACTGTATTACATGCTGATGGATTATAAGTGTTTCAGTTGTTAGTATGTAACTCTGAATGAAAGATAAAATTAACGTTCTGTACAAATATAAAAGTAATATATTTAATACAATAATTAATACTAAAGGCTAAACTATGTTTTATTTTAATGTATTATAAGTGCATGTTCATTTGATTAACTCTAAAAGCATAGTTTTTAGTTTTTTTGAACTATAATTTATTAATAATATAAAACTCTTTTTACGTTTAGAATACGAAAAGATCAGTACTTACACAAAGTTTTGCAGATGATGAAAACGTGAGATTTATAAGCAACTAGCAAAAAATACCCGGCGTTGCCTGGTTCAGTAATAATATTGAGAAACAATTTACTCACCTTTGTTTTGTGTTTTCCTGATTTAAATAGGTGAGCCTCAAATTGATAATTCATTGTTAATTGTAATCTTTATTGGAAAATACTCATATTTAAATGTGTTAAATTTTATCCATTTGTATACTTAAAGACTTATCTCTTTTACTCTATATATTCAAAATTGAAAGAAAATGGCCATTTTGAGACAAAAAAATTTGAATTTTGAGCTTTTTGGATTTTTTTTAAATTTCAAAACCCCGCTTATGTGAATTCTAGCACATGAAGGAACCTCTGTACAGGGTATCTGCTCAACCTGGACTTTTCAATTCCATGACTTTCCCTGACTTTCCATGACTTTTGCGAACTATTTTCCATGACTAAAAAAAAAAAAACAAACGAACTCGGCTTTGTTTTTGGAAAATTATGCACTTAATATTCTATCTTGCAAAGCAAATGACCAAACATGGCGACTGCGTTTCACAGCAACAGAAGTCCGTTCGCTTTTGAGGTCAAAAAACGATCTTTTCCTACCGACACCCTCCTCCCCACCGTGCTTGTCGTCAAACGTACTTTCATGTAGCAATGAATTGTCTGTCCATAAATTTTACTGTAAGTTTAGATCCTGATATGAGTGAGGCGAAATCTGACTTCAAAACGGAACTCGTTGAGTTCCTGCCCCTCCCCCTACCTACACGATTCTTTAAAATTCAACATCGTTTTTTAATTTGTTTTTCTTTTGCATAAAACTCCTCGAAAGAAAAAGATTCAAACAAGTTTTAAAAGAAAAAGGAATCAAATGAAGCGGGTAGGGGGGGGGGAGGAGACCAAATGTAAAAGGCAAATCTGCCTATGCCGGGGAAAAAACCATAAAAAAACCATCAAAAAAACCATCGAGCCTATCTTTTCGTCGTTCAAAGTCATATTTTATCAGATGACGGAGTCCGCGCACATGCGCAGTTACACAAAATTCGCCGCTCACGGTTTTAACGTTGAGAATTCATCTGATTGGTCAACACAATGCAACTTGTTGGAAATTGTAATTGACAAATCAGATTGCACCCAATAACGAAGTAGAATGACGGCGGAAGTGTTTTCGTTCTTCCGAGATTGCGGAAAAAATTTCAATCGGTCCGGAGCGCTAAAATCCATGATAAACAGTCAGTTTCCATGACTTTTGGACATTTTTCGCTGAAATCCATGACTTTCCATGACCAATTTCGATCATATTTGAAATACATGACTTTCTATGACCAATTTCGATCATATTTGAAATACATGACTTTCCCTGACTTTCCATGACTTTCCATATGCGCGGACACCCTGTCTGTACCAAGTTTGATGAAAATCCAACGAAAATAAATTTATATATATATATATATAGAGAGAGAGAGAGAGAGAAAGAGATAAAACCAAAAACGAAAATTACCCAAATTTAAAATTTATACAGAAATTCACTTAGTATTTCAGATTTTTTGTAGTACTCAGAGCTTCAGACTTACACTGCTGATGAGATCAGTCTCAATATTTTTCAATGCACAAACCAAGTTAAAAAAACATAATCTTTACATTTAAAGTAACATCTTTCATATTTTACTTTTATTTTAGGATGAATTCAGAAATGGATTTTTCCCCCTTCTTCTCCCATCCCGTAAACATTTTTCCCAAAACTCAAATTAAAAAAAAAAAAAAAAAAACATCCATCACCCAGCCCTCGGCATTAATTTTAATTTTAATGTCTTGAATTCGAACTATGTTTTCCACAGTAACAAATTGCAACACAATCCTTTTCGTTGGGTTTCTTGTTTTTACAAATTGAATGGAACATAATTAAAGACGAAGAAATTTGCACCTGTTATGTGGAACAAAATGACTGAACTTGAAGATATCTCTGTATTGTCAAATAAACTATCACAGGAATCTGCAGTTAGAATTCGAACAGCAAAGATGTGAGTTTGGATACATAACACAAAACACACAAGGTTGTGAAAAATTCTTCACTTTTTATGACGCACAGTTTGAAGAATTTAACCTCAAATTTAGTAGATCTTTGTATAGACCTGTGCCTAATAAAGATACTTTTCTTATGTTTAGAACCCCAAAACATCTGTATTCACACATAAAGTTATGTAAATGATGAAAACGTGAGGTTACTTGTCCTTACACATGCAGCTTTACAAATTAGCAAATTGTGTCCACAGAATGGCAAAACTTAACTTCTAAACCCCTTATGGTATTACTTTCTTTCAAATAAATTTGCAAGGAAATATACCCAGTCGTACTTTTATGGGAAATTTATTTATTTGATTGCAAAGTTTCATTCGGATTAATCCTACTTTACGGTGTTCACAAAATTAAAATTGAAAAAAACTTTTTTTTTAAGAAAAAAAAAATAGCTCAGGTATCGGTAAAAATCTCCAAATATGGATCAAATTTTTTGACATATCAATTGTAGAAAGCTCACAGCTCTAACAGAAGACATTGTTTTAACCTATTACTAAATACCTACACACTTTAAATAAATGTAATTATAAATGGAAGATTATGATTTTTCTTTCCTATGTAAAGCAAAACCTAAACTTTACAGAAGTTAGACATGTAAAACTTATTTCCCAGTCATAAGTCAAATGCAAAATAACAAAACCGTCACCAAGCATGGTGAATAAGGAGAGATTCTACTCGCTCAATGGCAGCATGGATTCCGTTATTATGCATAAGATAATACTGTTTTAAAACCTTAAGAAACAAAATAATGTGACAAAACAAACATTAATCATTAAAAATATTACAACAAAATTCAAAACAGAATGTTTATTTACAGGAAGGAAAAAATTAAGGCACAAAAGGTGTAACAACAGCATTATAAATATCACAATTTAAAAAATTTATACAAGAAAATACATTAAAACTTCAAATAACTGGTAAGTATAAAATGGAAGTTTGTTCTCTACTGTTAAGAATGATACAATTTTTTTTCTGACTCCATGTCACACTAATTATAGGAAAATCACCTGAAAAATTTAGAAACATTTTCAAACATATTGATTAAATGCCTTCATTATTTTATGTAAAACATGGGAGAAGGTTATTAATTGAACTAAATTTTATCCAACACACAACTGGCAGAAATTAACAAATTCTAGACACGAGAGTAAAAATGCATACCATAGTCAAAAAAAAAAAAGAAATTTGTTTTTGTACATTTGCGTTTAGGTTCACTCTTTTTTAATTATAAAAATATCCTCTGTTACCTAGTCAGATACCAAGGAGTAAATTTTTATAATATGCATACATACAAATATAACGTTTTTTGCATGTTACTGAAAAAACTGCTCAACTTAATAAAAATATTTCATTTTGAAAATAAAATAACATGAATAAATCGATTAAGTACTTATTTATATTTCAACCAACAACATGCAAACAGTTGAAACCAAATTTAAAAAAAATAACAATAAATTACTTAAATAAAACATATAACGATAGATAGAAACGTGAGATAAAAACAGTCCATTTTTTTTTCTTTTTTTAATGGAAATATTCGAAAAATATAAAAGGATTGAAAATTCAAATACGGCATGCATTTTTTTGTAAAATACATGTCCACTTTGATATTTTTCCAAAAAATATGTTTTTGCTTACAAACTTGTTAGAAACTGAAAATTCACCAGCAATATCACCAGCCAGAAGAAATTAAAATTTTGGGAGAATCGTTCAAAATTTCTAAAGTCAAAAATACAAGGTGGTACAAAAAGCATGACAGAAAGTAAACAATTGCTGTGGGGAAAAGACAAACTGCAGGAACATGAAACCTATTTATTGAACAAAGCTATGAAATAACATTTTACATACAAATACTCAAATTTCTACCTTCCCTAAGTATAGTGTTGTAAAATCGCTTCTGAAACTCTGCATAACTTGTAAAAATAAATGTTCAGGTTTTCTTTTATAGCTCAGATAACAGAACATGAGTATTAAAAAGTATCATTAAACACAGCACAATCTTGTCACTAAACATTAAAAGAGTTAAGGGTGGGACATAGCAAGGCCGTATCCAGAAAAAAATTTCGGGAGGTGCCCAGTTTCGCACATTGCCCAAACACACATACATCTTAGTGTGTGTTATGAGTCGAATTTCTAGCTGACTCCCCCCCCCCCCGCACGATGTTTGCTGTGTGTGTGTGTCTTTTTTTTTTTTTTCATTTCTTTATTCTTATTATTTTCTTGAGCTGACCTTTATTGGGGGTAGGGATATCAAGAGATATGTAATGAGAACATTTTTAAGTGGGGTAGAATATCCGTAATTTTAGGGGGTCCGGGGGTTTCTCCCCCGGGCAAATTTTTGAAAAAAAGTTTTAAAATTCTGCATTTTGAGGCCTTATATGGGGCAATTGGGACTTCAAAAACATGTTGGAAAAGTAGGCAAACAGCAATCTCATAAATTTTCTGCATTCCTTTGCAAATTGAGATTAATCAAAGCATTAAAAAAATGTTTAATTTAACAAATGATTAACATTAAGCGACAAAGAGGTAGGACAAGGGAGAGGAAAAGATTAACACATTATCACTTGCTTACATCGGTTTTCACTATAGTTACATAGTAGTTTTTTATCAGCTTCCCAACTCACCGAGAGACACAGCACTTAGGGCCGAATTCAAGTGAAATACCATTGCAATCGCTTCGAGGCGATCGCAAATTGCAATCGCTACTGGAAGTTCGAATTCAAGTAAATTCGTTTCACTTGAATCCAAATTTAGGAATTTGCGATTGCAGAGGTGAGTTGCGATTGTCCGTATTTCACTTGAATTCCTGCCTTAGTAACATAAAATAACCAATAGCATAAAACACAAAATTCTTTAAAAGAAATAGTGTAGAGATTTAAAAAATAATTAACGAGAGAGTAACAGTCTGGCCATTTAGTTAATTCATAGCTTAATTATTTGATAAGAAATAGGATTGAAGCACTTTTTTAAAGGAGTTTCAAAAAGGTATTTAATGATTTTCAAAGACTCTAGAACAGTTAAAATTCTTTAAAGCATTTCATTTGCACTTTCCAGTCTCTGACGTTTTAATAGTTGATTGGACAGTCTTACGAAATTGGTAAAACTTTGAAAGACACATCTTTTAAAGATTAAAAATCTATATTAACAAGAAGTTCTGTCAAGAACTAAACGAGCCTACTTTCCCGTACATCGACATCGGCATTCTAGCATCTGATCATTATTCTCTTGATTATCTGAGACTAAAAATTATGTCAAACATACCTTTTTAGTACTTAAAGCTGATTTCTAAAAGCAAAATATACCCCTCTCATCAGATGAAATAGACACATAAAAGTAAATAAATGAATAAATAAAATTTTGTCGCACCTTTTAAAGAATGTAACTGTTACAGTTCTTCTGTAGAAAAATTCCTCAATTGTTTTCAAAAAAAAAAGTAAAAGAACAAAGTACACCAAAACACATTTTATCAAAGAAAAAAAAAAGAAAAAAACTTGTCCGTTGATAAAAGGTCTCGAATTTCACTTTTAATCCGTTGCCAGTTGTTAAATATAAATAAAGAATAAAATGCCCTCGTGAATGAAACATTTTTGTTACAAAAAAAATCGTCTGCCAAAAATAATAATAATAATAATAATAAATAAAATAAAACAAATGAATAAATAAACAAAATATCGTCTGCACAGTCACTCATTTTTTTTTCTGAGCCTGCATTTCCGCCATGTTTGCGGAGTCGGAGTCGGAATCAAAGTCCTCACAGAAGATTATTTAGAAAAGTACTTTACAAACATTATTTATCAAAACCATTTTCTTACAAAGTTAGTTTGAAGGAAATCCGACTTTAAGTTCAGGATCAACATTCAACTTAAATTCCCCGTAGGCGCTAATGTTAATTTTTTTTTCTGAACGGTTCAATATAAAAAGAAAAATGGTTCAAATCAAAAAGCGAAAAATGGGAATGAACCTCTCAGAGATCTTTCATAAAAAAAAATGTTTATTCCAT
This sequence comes from Uloborus plumipes, assembly GCA_038373865.1. Lineage (NCBI taxonomy): Eukaryota > Metazoa > Arthropoda > Arachnida > Araneae > Uloboridae > Uloborus > Uloborus plumipes. Next base: position 113,274 of record JAXGGA010001721.1, on the reverse strand, counting down.
TCAGATGGTTTACTCAGAAGTTATTAGATGGGAAAGGTTGCTTGAACGGTTTAATGTTGAACAAAAAATTGTTCAAATTGAAAATTTAAATACTGTAATGAAGTATCCTTGCTGAGATCCTTCGAACAAAAAAAAAGTTTATTTAAATCGGATTGTTCACTCAAAAGTTATTAAGGGTGACAGCTTGCTTGAGCAGTTCAATGTTGAACGAAAAATTGTACGAATCGGAAATGTAAATACGGGAATGAAGTATCCTTGATAAGATCTTTCGAACCAAAAAAAGTTTGTTCAAATCGGACTGTTCACTCAAAAGTTAGCATCTCGGGACAGGTTGTTTGAACAGTTCAAAGTTGAACCAAAAATTGTTCAAATCGAAAAATCGAATATAGGAATGAGTTGTACTCGCCGAAGTCTTTCCAACGAAAAAAAAAATTTATTCCATTTGGATGGTTCACTCAGAAGTTATTAAGTGGGGAAAGGTTGCTTGAACGGTTCAATGTTGAACGAAAAAATTTTCAAATTGAAAATTTAAATACGGTAATAAAGTATCCTTGCTGAGATCCTTCGAACAAAAAAAAAGTTTATTTAAATCGGACTGTTCACTCAAAAGTTATTAGGGGTGACAGCTTGCTTGAGCGGTTCAATGTTGAACCAAAAATTGTTCAAATCGGAAATGTAAATATGGGAATGAAGTATCCTTGATAAGATCTTTCTAACAAAAAAAAGTTTGTTCAAATCGAACTGTTCACTCAAAAGTTAGCATCGCGGGACAGGTTGTTTGAACAGTTCAAAGTTGAACCAAAAATTGTTCAAATCAAAAAATCAAATATGGGAATGAGCTGTACTCGCCGAGATCTTTCCAACAAAAAAAAGTTTGTCCAAATCGGAGTGTTCACTCAAAAGTTATTAGGGGGGGGGGCAGACAGACCGACAGACAGACCAAGCGACACACAAATTCCCCATCTCAATACCCTACTTTCAAATTTTTAATTTTTCGATATTCATTTTACCTTTTTATTTCTTTAACTTGGCGATATTTTTTAGATGCATTAAGCTACTTTTAATACTTTTTTTGCCTTTCTTTTATTTTAAACGGGAAAGTAGGCTAAAAAATACTTATAACGATAATTTCTTTTTCAATCACTAGTACTGCAGAAAACGAAAAAGAATACAGGTAGGGTATTATTTTTTCTCGTGCTTAACATATTAATAAAGGAATCAATTACAAAGTAACTTCTAAAATACTGAGGTATTTAATGAATAGTCAGAAATGAAACGTGTGTGTCACAAAAAATTATTTTTGAAAATATGCTCCAAAAAAGTCTGCAATATGATTTTTGCATTACGCAGAATATTTTTTTAATCAAGGAGCTGAGTTTCGCGTAACTTGATGCACCCCCCCCCCCCCGCCCCACATTTATGTTAGAAACTTTAAAATTCAAGGTTTGCAGCTACATTTAACAAGTTTTCAAAGTTTTTAAGCATTTGTAAATTGAATTTTTTTAAAGTAACTTTTGTCTAAGATTGTTGAGCGTAAAACAAAGCAGAGGGTCTGTGAACGTATCTGTTTTTGTGTGGTCTTGTTAATTGAAGACATGTTTAGCTATTAAAATCTCTCGAGTATAACAAATGCTTAATAAATGGGGACCAACAAAGTACCCTCTTAATTGAATCAGGGCGGTGAGAAGCAATCTCAGCCTAGTCGGAAACTAGGGGCCCGGTGATTAGGGGGTAAAAAACTGAGTGGTGTAAGTTTTATAAGTTTTACAGGGGAGGGGGCCGTCAATCAAATTGACAAGTAGCTTGTCTTGAGCCTGAATTGATTTGGGAAAGAGAGCTGGAAGTGCTAATGAGAGTCTTGTTTTCAAGTATGTTTTGCAGCTAATGAGAATTTGAACTGTCTTTTTTTTTTTTTTTTTTTTTTTTGTACTTTTTCAAATTTGCACTTGTTTAATAGTTAAAAGGGGAAAAAAACTTTATGTTGAACGTTATAACACATTTCAGGTTTCGGGGGGGGGGCGGGCCCATCAGGCCCCCCCTCTAGATACGGCCTTGGGACATAGTGCATATTATAAATATGATACATACTTTTGAATGGTGCCATATATTGTATACAACAGTGAGGGGTCCACATGTGTAATGTATTGGAACCAGTGCAGAATATCAAAAATGATTTTTCTGGATGCCAAGACACACCTAAGTTTAAAAATAAATAACTAAAAGTATCACAATAAAACATATTTTAGATAAACAATTTTAAAGAATTCACACAAGTCCTGAATTTAAGCATTACTATTTGTTTAAATAAATTAATATATATGTTACACAATATGTATTTATACTATAATGAATAAATAAGTAAATATACAGTCAAATCCCCTTTCAGTGAAGTTCATTACAGCTTGATATAATAAAATTTCATAACAGCAAGATGACTTTACTGCACCCTTCGACTTCAATAAAATGGAATTTGGCAAATATATATGTATATGAGTTTTCAAGCTGATGAAGGACATTTTCATTCAGAGCTGTGCTATAGTTTAGCCTTGAACATTTGATTTAATTATTGTCTATCGCATTCGCATTTGAGAAAAGTGAACGTAACTTGGATTTTATTTTTAAAAAAAGAAATCGCTGGACTGGACAAGAGTCCATTTGGATGTTGTTACAGGCCCGTCATTTAGGGGGGCGGGGGGCAATTGCCCCCCCCCCCTGGCTTTGAGAAGTCAATGTATTTACGTATAAAGGGGCGTGGTTTCTGGTTCAGTTTTGATACTCAGAAAGATTAAATTACCAGCAAAGCATTTGATTTTTTAAGGTCACGAAATAACTGAACATGTTTTAGCTCTAGTATACTTTTAGCGAGAAAGAAACAAAATTAAGATTTTTTTTCTTCATTTATTCTTTGTTTCTTTTGCTTATTTGAGTTTTAGGATATGCTCAACATCCCAAAAACTATTTAAGAAATTGCTTGACACCTGAAGTCAGTCCTCCTGTATCCTCATGAATGTTTCGGTTTTTAAAGTTTGACAACAGATAGCCAATCTGACTCTGTCTATCAGTAGCAAATTTCTAAGGACGTTTTAAAAAAAATCAAAATTTAACATAACTTTTGATCCGATGGTTGCAAGGGAATGAAAAATACATTCTCTATGTTTGGAAAAACGCTATTTTTTTTTCTTTTCCTTTTTAATTTTGAAAATTCAATGTCAAAAAACATTTCGAGAGCGAGAGCAAGAGAGAACAATTGAACACCCTCATTTTCTCAACATCTTTAAAGACAGCTAAAAATTGAATTGCAAGACTTCTATGTCGAAAATTTTATTTGGAAATTTCGACCAGAAATTGTATTTTTAAAGTTCACATCCAGAAAATTTCTGAGAGAAGCCTAGATTCTCAATATTCCCAGAGACAGTCTAAGTTTGACTTCGAGAAAAAAAAGCAAGGGAACACCAATTTCTTCCCTTCAACGAAAATTATGAAATTGTAGCCCAACTTTGAAAAAGAAAAACATCTCAAAATTCTATTAAAAAGGAAACATTCTATAATGTGTTTCTCTAAACGCGACGAATTTAAAAAAAAAATCATTGGTTTGGATAGTTTTTAAAAATCTCTCTAATCTGGCTATTCAGAGAAGAGGGATGCAAAAATGGAATGAAGGGTATAAATATATGTAGGGGTAAACTATGGTCTTGAAAAATCCATAAATATAAATTACTAGCAAAAATACCCGGAGTTGCCTGGGTCAGTAATAATATTAAGAAACAATTTATACTCACTTTTGGTTTTTTTTCCTGAACTGAAAGAACTCAAAACAAACCGCTTTGACGATTTTTAAAATGTCGCCTAATTTAAGGTAACTGTTTTGTTATACCTAGGATAATTTTGCGCCCCTCCCTACTTTATGGAAATACATTAAGTACTATTATTTCACTAATTTTTGTCACAGAGAAATAGTCATCAAATGCTGATATACTATTGCTGACCATAAAATGACGCTAAAAGTTTTTCTCCTAAATGATTTCGAAATTAATGGAAACATTTGACAATTATTTATGCAAAAACGCAAATTAATGGTAATTTTAGTCTTGTTTAAGAGTTTTATTAATTTAGTATGCAGATTACTTTACGTTTTAACATAATTTTAAAAAGGTTTTTAATGGATACATACGAAAACGGCCAAAAAAAAAAAAAAACTTTTCAAATGTGGGAGTATTATATCTATAATTAAGATTTTGCTGCAGTCGATAAATATCAGGCAATAATCGTTTTATTTTGGTTAACGTCGTGTAAGAAGTAAAGTATTATTACATAGTCTTTGGCACAAAAACTGGTGTCAGTTGAAAACATCGCCGAGAATTTCGGTTATTAAAATCTTCTTGCAACAAATTTGACAAAATCCCTGTTCAATTGGATGCTAAGTAACTGCCCGATTGTAAGTACCCCGAGAAAGTGCCCAATAAACGCAAACAAATTTAAGAAAGCGCCGTGAAGTTGCAGGGACCGCGCTAAGTATTTTAAGTTGTTAGCCAGTAAATTAGCCAAATTTCAAAAGTCATAGCCAAACTTCGAGAGTACTAGTCAAAGAATTTTAATTGTTTGTTTTTTTAATGTAATACATGTATTTTTTCCCCCAAGTGAAACTTTCTGACAATTTTCCATTCGCCAATACTTTCGCCAAATCAGAATTTTTTTCGCCGAATTATCTATTTTATCGCATTTAGCGAGGTGGCGAATGCTTAGCGCGGACCCTGAGTTGCATTTAAAGCTCCATCAAATTGGAAAATAATGAACCTAATCCAGTTGCCAATCTCTTCAATCGATTACGTTACCAATACTCTAAAACACATATTTACAAAACTCGCGAAAATAATTGGTACAGTGAACAATCTACTAATAAAAGAGCACAATTTATGCTACAATATAATATTTGCAAGTTTCAAAGCGCAATAAAAAACACATTGCTTAAGGATCAATATTCTACTTACAAAAAAGATTACAAAGTGTTTTAAAATACAAATCAAAGTAACAGCTCTTTAGAGAGCTGGCGCACGAGCGTTTCCAATGTCTACGTAAAAGCTGGGATATAAACCATGAAGTTGAAAAAAAAATAACTTTTTGATTTGACTTGAGAAAAGCCTTAAAAACTTAATGTGAAAAGTGGAAATGATACACGCAATTCTATCTATCGACAGGGAGTTGAGAAGATGCACTAAATACTGAATTAGTTTGTTGGAAGCCTTCGCGGATTTATGCGAAAAATGTACCTTGAAAATGAAAGAATAGAAGAAAGTAGAAATGACCCTGAAAATGAAAGAAAGTAGCGATGAAATGAAAGAATCGCTACCAATCGAACTTTTTCAAGTATCGTTGTAAATTATAGCCTATGTGTTATTCTAATGTATAAGCTACATTATGGTAAAAGTTTCATTAAAATTCATTCAGTAGTTTTTGCGTGAAAGAGGAGCAAACATACATCCATCCATACAAACTTTCGCACAATAGTAGTAAGATTTTCCAAACTGTTTCCCGATAAAATATATTTATTTATTTACTTTTTTCAAAATGCAACCGAAAATGTTGGGGGTGCGGCGCACCCCCTGGCACTCTCGTAAGTCCGCCTATGTGGCAAAGGGGCCGATTAATCGGTACTGCCGTTTGCATCCCTAGTATTTAACATGTTCTTAAAGAAATAATGCGAGAAACAACTTTGATTTATTGCTTTGAAGCTGCATTACATAAAAATAAGCAAACACGCAATGTAATTGTAATGCCGGATATCCGGCGGCACAATTCTGGATATCTGGTATCCGGTCCATCCCTAGTTCTCATAAATATTTTTTTTCAACTTCAGCAATTCAATATATGTATATGTATTGGAACCTAACTCCAAAATCAGGCAATGCTGAAAAAAAAAAAGCTCACAACACGAACGGATCATTGACAACTCCGCAAAGTCCAAAATTTTACATTATTTTAGTCTGTACATTCAAATTTGATTTAAATCAGCGATGATCTTAGCCAGATTTTACACACAGAAGATAGGCAAAACACCCTCCATTGATAAATGAGTCAAGTTAATTGTGAAACTGAAAAGCATTAAAGAGAAAAGAGAAGCAATCCCTCCCCTCTACGAACTCCAGACTAAAAATGACAACTGAAAAAGTATGAGATATTTGTGAAATAAAAAAATTAAATTAAAAGATGACAATTGGTGATAAACCATGAAATACTTTAGCATTATATATGCAATGCACATGATAAAAAACTTACATTTGATGTTATGATTTTGAATAAGAACATCAGACACCTCACATTTCATTAAATCATATATGCACAGAACTTTAGGAGTATTACCTGAAATAAATAAAGAATAATTTGAAATTATCTTCAGAATACAATACAAGGGAAAATAGGAAGTTAGATTATGATGCAAGTCTTATAATATTTTATACATCAAGAATCAGTGGAGTAACAAGGTTCGGTTGCACCAGTGTGCATTTCTACTTGTCACCACATCCCATCTTCTACGTCTGCACAAAACTTTTTCTGGAAGAAATGTTTGGTGTTTGGATTTGATGAAGTAAAGAAAGAATAATATAAACTAATTCATAAAAGACATTTCTAATGAAAATAAATAACTAAAAAGTATTTTTACCAATAAACCAGTTTAATATGTAAAGTAGGCAATATTTTTAATACTCATAGAAAAAGATAGCTTTAATTTATCGTTATAATAATATGTGACAAAATTCTATTACTTAAATTTTTTTCTTCCAGGATTGTGCATATTGTGCAGTAATTATGAAGGGCACCTATGACATAAGGGTAGAAACTTAAACAGGGCATAAAATACAGTATACCATTAAACTAACATTATCCATGTTTGCAATCATCGGTGGAGTTACAAGTTGGCGGGCAAATTGCAATGCCATTTGGAGTCCCTTTATCTATCACAGAACTGTGCAAAACATTTATCATATGCCGTTTTATAACTCCTACAAGGCCCCAATGGTCACGAGGGCCCCACATTGTGTTTTTTTTTTTTTTCCCTATTATTTTCTTGAGAATTTGCATCTTACCTAAACTTGTCTGATTTTTTTTATCCTTAAAACATAGAAATAGGTATAAATAATGTACTTTGTTGTTAAATTAATTGGCTGGAAAAGTTTATTTCTCAAAGTTAAAATAGGTATACTTTATGGCTAAATTCAGAAAATATGATGAATAAATTAGGAAATAGAAAAGGTGAATAAATAAAGCCCAAAAATACATTTCAAAAACATGCTCAACTAAAAAATGTTTGATACCTACCATTTACAGAAACAATATATCTTCCACAAGTACTAAATTCCAGCATGTGCATGCCATTTTTCAAAGGCTTCCCTTTCTGCTTGTCAGAATTTACAGAAGGCAACAAAACCGTAAATGGTCTGCTTTTCATTAATTCACCTAGACAAATTATATAAAAAACTGTAAGGTACAAAAAGTTTCAACATTACGTTAAACATTGTTCATAAATAATGTAATTTTAAAAAAGATGTGTTTACAGTGATCATAGCATTTTTTATTCAATAAACTATCTAGCTGCTTTGCTCAGCATTGTACTATCTACCTTGAAAATAATGCTATGTCAAATAATGCTTGTTCAACAATCAGGTTTAAATTTTTAGCAAAAAGAAAAGAAAAAAACTACAACAAAAATTAACATCAACTTAATTAAAAGAGTAATTTTATGACTCGAAAATTCAATTTAGACCTCTTTAGATTGTTTTTAAATTCCAAAAACTCAGTAAACATTCTGTTTCTCAGATTTTCTGCCCCCTCCCCCCTTAATGTGAAAATCTATTTTACATTTAAAAAAAATAGTACAAAAAACCTAATTTTCATAACTTATTTTAATATATAGCAAAATTGAGTAACTAACTTATTTCCCAACTTGAAATTGATTTTTCAGAATCCCCATCACACTTTGCAGAAGTTTTGTACACAGCCTAAAACATATGAAATAAAGAAAATTAGTTAAGAATAAAAATGCAAAATTAACACACAGTAAACATCACAGGACATTTGAAGGGAAGATTGTATATGGTTGGCCGCTTCATGTTATTTCCTCACTGCAGTTGGAGGGAGAGGGGGTTGATCCAACACTGAAATAGACAAAAAATGCTTTTTTTTATATTATTATCCCAAACACTAGGGATGCATTTTTGAAACTACGCCACTCTTCCTGCATTCTGATCTTCCATTCAAATACAGCATCTAATCTACAAGGTTTTCTTTTTTTTTTTTTTTTTTTTCGGCTCTTTTTTTTTTTTTCCTATTACATGACTAAATGAGACTTGCTTGAATTAGTTGTGAATGTCCTTAATAGCACCTCCTACATTTATTTTTATTATACTTATCCTAAGAGAACTGATTACATAAATGCATTTAATGCAGCTTTACAATAACTGACATTAATATAGGACTAGTCTTTCAACTGAACTATTTAGTTCTGTCAATCACAAGAACTTTTCTAAGCAATCATGGCTGTTTTTCCCGAAAACTTATTTTGCAATCTAAGTTTTGCTTGTCAGCATATTTCTTAGCCCAAAGGCCTTGTGGTTAAGATAAAAGTGAAGTGCCTTTGTATACAACTTGCCCTGTGCCCAGTTACATACCCTGTAAAGCTCTTATCCTTTCTATTTGCAATATGTAGAAATCCAAGTACAGTTTGAAAATGATTAGTTTAAAGTATGTCTTTCTTTATAGACCAATAGGTTACTCTATTATTTTATGTGTATGAGAATACTATGTTTCAAACTCTAAAAATTATTATTTTCAAATCTGGAACTTTCTAGCATTCTATCTATTTCCTCATCAGAAGAGACAGACCGTTATAAAACCTTGTCCCTGTCTTGACTAGAAGGATTAGGTTGGAATCTTTTGAATTTTTAAGCAGTTGCCTTTGATTCTCTTTTTATACTTTTAATAAGTTTGAATCTGAACAACAGAGCAAACTGGTTTGAGTCATTCCACAAATCCTTATCCAATGACAGCAAAGAATTATTCATTTTTACGGCACAACTCAAAAATATTGTCAATTTTAATGTAGTACAGCTGCACAGATGCATGAATAATTAAAAAATACTACTCTTTGGTTTCAAATATAAAAAGGTCTGTACTTGCATACAAAGCTTTGCAGACGATTTAAATGTTTTTTAACGTTTCACATGCAACCTTGCTCATAAACCAGTAGTTTTGAGAGAATGACAAAAGTAAATTTTTCTCTTACCTCTCAAAAACCTTTTTAAAAAATATATAACGGTAAAAACACCCAACCCCTTTGAATGATCGGGATGTTTGGTATCGATTCACCCTGCTGTTCCAATACACACCGTGTACAGACACAGTGCAACAAACATGGACAGACAAACAAATTTTGAAATTTTTGAATCACAACACCCACTTTCCCCTTGCCCAAATTGATCAGGGTATTCAACAAACCACAATTGCCATTGGATCAATCTGCGTTGCACCATTATTAATTGCAGATATTTCATGCATATTTCATAGCAATACTTACAATATCTTCATCTGTTATAACTTCAGGCAGCTGGTAAGAGGACACTTTTTCAAAAGTTAAACAATTCAAAATTGTCACCTAAAAAAATATATATAGACAATAACTAAAAGCTAACAACAAAATTTAACCATTTGTTTAAAATGACAAACAAACATGAATTTTCATTTTTAACTGCTGGAAGTTATACGCAATATATGTATAATATATGAATTATGCATGCAGTGTGCATTTTACAAAACATTACTGTAAAAGAAAACAAACTAGTTTTGAACATTTAAAGTCCCTAAACAAAGAGATATAGGACAAGCATTCTTTCTTTAAAGCAAAACAGAATTTCTGAGGAAAACGTCAAAATAGGAGTATGAGCTCTAAATATATTTTACTTTATATACTAAAAAGGAAACATCTGTTATTTTAAACGCATGTAATACTTTCAAATATTTACAAATAGATATTGAGCATGCAAAAATGCTTAACAGATGAGACATTAGACATACAGGCTGAACATAACACAAGAACAGCCAAAAAGCACAACAACCAAACTAGAACTATTTCTCAAAATGTTATACATTTAAGCACCAATTTTCTCAAGATCTTTTATGATCTTGATCAAATTGGTTCTAGATCATCGACGACATAATTGAAGCTGTTAAATAAAGAAAAAGTCTGTGCTTTGCAATAACTGTATTTAATGCACCTAGTCCAAAAGTTCACATCATGGCACATTAACCGTTAGTCATTAACCCATTAATGCCTAGCGTCCTTTTAAAGGGACGGTTCAAAACAGGGTCTGAATTTCCCCAAAATGAACATTTCAACCAAATAATAGTGTTCAACTAGTACCTTGGTATTCTTTCAATCCGTTATTAATATATTGCAGCACATAACCATTGTAAAGTGTGTTCTGTAGCAGTTTTAATATGATTTTTATCAAAAATTACATCATTCACAATTTCAAGAAAAAAAAAGCTAAGTTTTCAAAGTTATTCCCAGCTTCCCAGTTTATGTTAATTGCTGATTTTATTTCTTCTTATAAAATGTCTTTTTAAATATTGTATCGTAGGCAGAAAAAAAATTGAGTAAAACAAGTATGTACCCTCTGGGGTCTATCGTAACTTTTGAGGGACGATTTTTCTTTCCTTAATAAAACAATTATTTTTTACATAATATTTTTTTATTAGTTTTCCTGTCCATTAAACACCGTTTGTAACCAGTATACAAAATATCTTAGGAAAAAAAATGTCAGGCATTAATGGGTTGATTGTTTTTAAGAAAAATAATTTATGTTTTTCTGGGTAATTTCTGTTTAATTATGTTTGTTACACCACATTTAAATGAAAGTTCCATCAATTCTGTTTCATTTTCATTGACTCTTTTCAGTTTTACTTAGAGTGTATAGATAAAATGACACAGGTTCAACATTTTGTTTTTTCAAAAATATTTGATTTCATTGCATGTGCATGTGCGCAAAATGTATTGAAATAAATAAATTGCACTATTACTTACTTCACCAAAGCAATCGCCCAAAGCAACGTAATTTCCAAAACGATTCCATGAAAGAATGGTAGGAGCAAAATGTGCGGTTGTACAATATTTTCCAAGCAATCTTCCATCAATTGAATAAAAACAAACTTTAGTCTAAATAAATAATAAAAGTGAAAAAAGGTTAATAAATAAGATTTAAAAAAAATGTGAAACCAAGACATTTGAGGAACTCTATTATTAAGAGCAAGAATCTGAGAGAGTGTCACGCCAGTGATTCATGACCTCTCAGATTTTCTCCCAAAAATTACCAAATGTTTATTATCTTAATGAAAGACCAAATCCAGAATGTTTTGCTCTAAAGTTGAGTTGTTTAGTTTTTATGGATCCCTAAAGATGAAGGTGCGGCATCAAAAATTAAGCGGATTTTCAAGACATGGAAGTTGCCGTGAGCCAAAACTCTTACCAGGAACTGTTTAACTCCAATTTTCTTTTTGTATATGGATATGGAATATAGAAGGTTGAAACTTTACAAAATTAATGTTAAATCTGTGGTAAGTTGTTGCCGTAAGGTCAGTGAAGGCCCTCAAAACAAGGCAGTTTTGACAATTTTTAGCGTTTTTGAGGTCTAAAAACAGTTTGTACATTTCAGTTGGCACAGCAAAAGTAGTGTCGTTTGAAAGACCAGTGTAAGCACTTTAAAATAATGTATAAATAACCGAGGAAAGTTCAACGTGCTTTTAGTTGCCTAAGGCCGAAATATGAAAAATGTCGTATTTTACCGATATTCAAACGATCATAACTTCCTCTGCCAACAACATATTGGAATATTTTTTTTGCCAATGTCATACTCTATTCTTTGTCTTAACAGAACAGTTGAGTCCTTTGAGGCGAAATGGGAAAAAAATTTTTACAAAAAAATTTTTTTTTCCTGTACTGTTACCAAGTAATTTTAAAAGATATCAAAAAAATTTAAAAACCAGTGTATTCAGCATAAAATAACCTTTAAATACACCCGCTTTAAGCTTTAATATCATGTAAGAAAGTTGGTTAAAATATTTCTCTAAAAACTAGGAAAAAACGTAAAAATTAGTAATATTTAAGACCATAAATTTTTATGAAGGAAGAGAGACTCAGCAATATTATTTTATTTCTAAGTTTGAGTACTCATAATGCTACCAGCAGCATAAGTTTTTGTCTTTAGAATGAACTCCTTTTTTTTCTACAGGTCTTCAAAAATGGCGGAAAACACGAAAAGACCAATTTTCGTAGGTCAATATCTGAAGAGGGACTGAATGAAAAAAATTTGAAAATTGTATAAAATGTTCTTTACACTAATGAGAATATCTCACAAAAAAATTATGATTGAGACTCAACCACATTTTGAGTTATAGAGCTGCGAATTTCAACAAAAACACTACCTTTTTTATACACTCGTGCAATGCTAAATTAGCAACTAAGGCTTAAAATTATCTTAACTGACAAAGTTAAATAACGCTGAAATCTATAAGTTAACAGTACGCTTTTAAAACCTTCTCTTTGTAAAAAATATCGACAGTAGTAGTAGTATTACCGTAAAATTCTTGAACTTACCCATATGTTTTATGCACTACAATGGTGGTACTGCTATTACACACATTAATGTTTTTCAAATATATTTTTGTGTTCAACTCGTAACTACTTTCCAGTTGTAATTTTGATTAAGGAGTTGAACAAACATGATATTTCATTGCAGAGTTTTTCAGTTATGTTGTGTGTTCTTCTAGACAAAGTTGTGAATTCTAATGAAGTCACTTTAAGTACTATTTTCTTGCGTACTACTTATTCAAAAATAGTACCCAAGCAGTATCATTTTTTAACAGTTGAAAGGCAGTTTTTGGTCCAGAAGGATGAAAGAAATGCACCAAAATATCACTTTTGTCTTCAACGTTTCCAAGCCACCACTTCTCATCGTATATACAGGCAATAAAGTCATTATTTGCGAATGACGACACATTTGCTAATACAGGGTATCTGCTCAACCTGGACTTTTCAATTCCATGACTTTCCCTGACTTTCCATGACTTTTGCGAACTATTTTCCATGACTAAAAAAAAGAAAAAACGAACTCTGCTTTGTTTTTGGAAAATTATGCACTTAATATTCTATCTTGCAAAGCAAATGACCAAACATGGCGACTGCGTTTCACAGCGACAGAAGTCCGTTCGCTTTTGAGGTCAAAAAACGATCTTTTCCTACCGACACCCTCCTCCCCACCGTGCTTGTCCTCAAACGTACTTTCATGTAGCAATGAATTGTCTGTCCATAAATTTTACTGTAAGTTTAGATCCTGATATGAGTTAGGTAAAATCTGACTTCAAAACAGAACTCGTTGAGTTCCTGCCCCCCCCCCTACCTACACGATTCTTTAAAATTCAACATCGTTTTTTAATTTGTTTTTCTTTTGCATAAAACTCCTCGAAAGACAAAGATTCAAACAAGTTTTAAAAGAAAAAGGAATCAAATGAAGCGGGTAGGGGGGGAAGAGACCAAATGTAAAAGGCAAATATGCCTATGCCGGGGAAAAAACCATCAAAAAAACCATCGAGTCTATCTTTTTGTCGTTCAAGGTCATATTTTATCAGTTGACTGAGTCCGCGCACATGCGCAGTTACACAAAATTCGCCGCTCACGGTTTTAACGTTGAGAATTCATCTAATTGGTCAACACAATGCAACTTGTTGGAAATTGTAATTGACAAATCAGATTACACCAAATAACGAAGTAGAATGACGGCGGAAGTGTTTTCGTTCTTCCCAGATCGCAGGAAAAATTTCAATCGGTCCGGAGCGCTAAAATCCATTATAAACAGTCAGTTTCCATGACTTTTGGACATTTTTTGCTGAAATCCATGACTTTCCATGACCAATTTCGATCATATTTGAAATCCATGACTTTCCTTGACTTTCCATGACTTTCCATATGCGCGGACACCCTGCAAATAGTATTGAAGTCTGGTGATCATCAAAGCTCAAGCCTGTGAAAGTAACAAAGCACCTGATTTGATTGTTATTTAAGGGAACATATCTGTGATAACCTCTTGTACCTTTCACTGTTAAACTACATACAAAGGGGCAATTACACGTCAGATTGATCACCTTCTTGTCCTCCCTCCAACTCGATTACTTTGGTATTCCATGCTGATGAGTGCATAATAAGCACGAAACTGCAGTCAATGAATAGAAATATCCGAGTTGGCAGTGTATTACAATGACTTTGATAGGATGAGAAGTGGTGGCTTGGAAAAGTTGAAGACAAAAGTGATGGTAACAATGATATTTTGGTGCATTTCTTTCATCCTTCTGGACCAAAAACTGCCTTTCAACTGTCAAAAAATGATACTGCTTGGGTACCCGCAAAGAAAATAGTATGTAAAGTGACTTCATTGGAATTCACAACTTTGTCTGGAAGAACACACAACATAACTGATAAACTCCGCAATGAAATATCATGTTTGTGTAACTCAATAACAAAAATTACAGCTGGAAAGTAGTTACGAGTTGAGCACAAAAATATATTTAAAAAACATTAATGTGTGTAATTGTTTACCCCATTGTAGTGTATAAAACATAAGGGTAAGTTCAAGAATTTTACGTTAAGAGCAAGAATCTGAGAAACTGTCACGCCTAGCATTATGGGGTGATTCATGACCTCTCAGATTTTCTCCCAAAAATTACCAAATGTTTATTATCTTATTAAAAGACCAAATCCAGAATGTTTTGCTCTAAAGTTGAGTTGTTCAGTTTTTATGGGCCCATAAAGTTGAAAGTGCGGCAGCAAAAATTAAGCGGATCTTCAAGACATGGAAGTTGCTGTGAGTCAAAACTCTTAACAGAAACGGTTGAACTCCAATTTTCTTTTTGTATATGGAATATATAAGGTTGAAACTTTACAAAATGAATGTTAAATTTGTGGTAAGTTGTTGCCGTAAGGTCAGTGAAGGGCCTCAAAACAAGGCATTTTGGACGTTTTTTTAGCGTTTTTGAGGTCCAAAAACAGCTTGTACATTTCAGTTGGCACGGCAAAAGTGGTATCGTTTGAAAGATCAGTGTAAGCACTTTAAAATAATGTATAAATAACCGAGGAAAGTTTAACTAACTTTTAGTTGCGTAAGGCCGAAATATGAAAAATGTCACATTTTAGCGATATTCAAACGGTCATAACTTCCTCTGCCAACAATATATTGAAATATTTTCTTTGCCAATGTCATACTCTATTCTTTGTCTTAACAGAACAGTTGAGTTCTTTGAGGCGAAATGTGAAATTTTTTTTTACAAAAAATACACAGGAAAAAAAAAATTTGTAAAAAAAATTTCACATTTCGCCTCAAAGGACTCAACTGTTCTGTTAAGACAAAGAATAGAGTATGACATTGGCAAAAAAAATATTTCAATATGTTGTTGGCAGAGGAAGTTATGACCGTTTGAATATCGCTAAAATATGACATTTTTCATATTTCGGCCTTACGCAACTAAAAGCACGTTGAACTTTCCTCGGTTACTTATACATTATTTTAAAGTGCTTACACTGGTCTTTCAAACGAAACTACTTTTGTCGTGCCAACTGAAATGTACAAGCTGTTTTTAGACCTCAAAAACGCTAAAAAACGTCAAAAATGTCTTGTTTTGAGGGCATTCACTGACCTTACGGCAACAACTTACCTCAAACTTAACACTCATTTTGTAAAGTTTCAACCTTCTATATTTCATATACAAAAAGAAAATTGGAGTTAAATAATTCCTGGTAAGAGTTTTGACTCACAGCAACTTCCATGTCTTGAAAATCCGCTTAATTTTTGATGCCGCACCTTCAACTTTAGGGGTCCATAAAACCTAAACAACTCAACTTTAGAGCAAAACATTCTGGATTTGGTCTTTCAATAAGATAATAAACATTTGGTAATTTTTTGGAAAAAATCTGAGAGGTCATGAATCACAGGCGTGACACTCTCTCAGATTCTTGCTCTTAATACTACTACTACTGTCGATTATTTTTTACAAAAAGAAGTAGTTAAAAGTGTACTGTTAACTTATAGATTTCAGCATTATTTAACTTTGTCAGTTAAGATAATTTTAAGCCTTAGTGGCTAATTTAGCATTGCACGAGTGTATTAAAAAGGTAGCGTTTTTGTTGAAATTCGCAGCTCTATAACTCAAAACGTGGTTGAGTCTCAGTCATAATTTTTTTGTGAGATATTCTCATTAGTGTAAAGAACATTTTATACAATTTTCAAATTTTTTTCATTCAGTCCCTCTTCAGATATTGACCTACGAAAATTGGCCTTTTCGTGTTTTCCGCCATTTTTGAAGACCTGTAGAAAAAAAAGGAGTTCATTCTAAAGACAAAAACTTATGCTGCTGGTAGCATTATGAGTACTCAAACTTAGAAATAAAATAATATTGCTGAGTCTCTCTTCCTTCATAAAAATTTATGGTCTTAAATATTACTAATTTTTACGTTTTTTCCTAGTTTTTAGAGAAATATTTTAACCAACTTTCTTACATGATAGGAAAATTTAAAGCGGGTGTATTTAAAGGTTATTTTATGCTAAATACACTGGTTTTTAAATTTTTTTGATATCTTTTAAAATTACTTGTCTATAACATTTTTCGCAAACCTTGTTTTTCTGTCACATTTGCCAAATCGCCATTTTGAAATGGCTGCCAAATAAAAAATACAGCATGAAAATTTTTTTCATTTGCAGTTTTGTTAATGTCCACCCATAGGTAATCCATGATAAAAGAATCAGGAAAATTAAAAATGTTGAGCAACACTGATTTGAAATGGATTGAACTTGAAACCTAATTGTGAGCTTTTATTCACTGATGAGTTTGATTCAAATAGATGTACTATTCTGCACTGCACGGCTCGTAAAATTGAAAATATTTTAAAGTTTAGCGAAATTATGGCAAAAAAAGGCAACATATGTACAGATTTAACAATGTAATCCAATTTCTAAAGTGAAGGATCCAATTTCAGCCTAAATTCAGACACCAAGCACGGAACTATTGCCTTGGTTTGGTCTCAGCTTATTTCTCTATAGCCAATAAAGGATTCAACCAAGAATAGTCAAGTGTGAACAATAAGCAAATCGTGATTGCTCGAAAAAGACCCAGCTTCTTTAATAAGAATGCTAAAATCTATTGCAAATGTTAGTTAGCCTGAATAAATGAATACAACACGTAACAGGGGTGCCCATCCCCCCCCCCCCCCAAGCTCAATGGCGCAAATTCCCCCCAAAATTTTTCAAAACCCTCTTTTTATTTACATTTTTACCCCTCTTTTTCATTTTATTTATTTTTTTAAATATTATTTATTTATTTTTTTTAATATAATTCATATATTTTTTTAAATATGATTTATTTATTTTTTAAATATTATTTATTTTTTTAAATATAATTCATTTATTTTTTTAAATATTATTTATTTATTTTTTTTAAATTAAAACTATTATTTCTTTAGAAATCATTTTTTTAAGTACTGATTATGCGCAGGATATAATCGCTTTTTTCTCCTTCCAGCCATTCCAAGCACATACAACATATGCAAAAAAAATAAATAAATAAATAAATAATAATAAAGAAATAATTTAAATTAAAAAAACTTAATTAATGAATAACCTAAATTAAGAAAATTAGTAAATAATTTAAATAAATAAATAAATTAGATTAAAAAAATCCCCCCCAAAATTTTGATGGTGCAACCTGCGCCATAATCCCCCCTGTGGGCACCCCTGACATGTAATGTTTATCTTTTGATATAAGTATTACCTCTAGGGATTCTAAGACAGAAATTACTAAGTCAGTAGGAGAAAACTGAAATCCAACGAAGTTCTTTGTTTCAACTGGGAAAAACTAAAAGGAAAGTAAAATACAATAAGAATTTCAAACTAAATAACAACATTAATAAACATCAAATAAAATTACATTACATACATTAATAAAACTTCAAAAAAACTGCAATAGAAAGTTTTATACTTCTTTGATTGTGAAAAAATGATCGTAATTTATTTCAAATGTAATTTTTTTTGAACTTTATGAAAAAAGCTCTCTTATAAAGGGTATATGTATTCAATTACCTAAATAATTAAAGCTTCATAAAGCAACTATATAGAGCAATAACTGGTTTTTGGGACTTTGAATTCAAACCTCAGTACCTTGCATAATTATAATTACAATAGTTTTTATTGAAATTTTGTATAACATCTTTTTTTCTACCTATTTTTTATGTACTTATTTTATTCCTGTATTTACTTACTTATCGAACAAAAATTTTGACAGTCGGGAGCAATTTTCTTTCTTCCAAATATTTTTTCAAAGGAAAAAAATATGCAATGACTATTTTTTCATTTCATATCGAATTATATACATAAAAATTATTCAAAATGCTTTTGCCCTTTGACAATCGGGATTTTCTTTTGAAAGTCTGAATTTTGTGTAAAATAAGTTTTCAAATAAGTATGAGTATGTAAAGTATGAGCATCAGCAATAATCAATATGATTGCAGAACAAAGAATGACTGCATTCTCCTTCGTTTCATTTACGTTGATTTCAAAAATTTGGCAGTATTTTTGGTAGAATATAAGATTTTATAACTTATCACATGCAAGAGCACCAGTGCTTGGTTTTGGAAGAGAGACTCATTATTGAAATATGAACACACAAATTGAAACCCATGATAAGAATGTTGTAATGTCATGAGTATAATATCAGGGTATAAATAGGCTGTCTGAGGCTCTCCCCTAGCAATTTCTTCAAGTTTGAGCCTGCAACATGCAGTTTTAGGCTATCACTGTTTGCCCCCATTGACCTTGTTTATATGACTCCCATAATCTACCACTGGATCTGTACTTGATTAAATGACATCATATTTCTGCATAAACTCATTGACAAAAAAATCGCTGCAGTAACTGCATTCTGGGCAACAGGCAATGATTTTACTCTTAATTTTTCTTGTAAACATGTTTTCATGTTACGCATTGTGCAGTGTTTCTAAATTTGAGGCCTAGATATGAGATAATAAATGAATTCGGACACTCTCTTTAGGGAATAGTATCCTGTATCCAGATGAATAATTTTACAAATAGTCTGTTCTCATGAACTCAGTTCTTGAGAAAGTTTAGCTTCAGCCCAGTGGCAGAAAGTTTTGTAGTTGTCTGCGACAAACTTTGACAATTTTATTATCTGTCTGCAAATTTTGAGTGCAATTTTAACATACTAGTCATATATTAAACAAGTATACTTTAATAATAACTATAATTTGTAGCACTTTATCTAAAATGTTGTAAGCATCATGTATTCTTTTTCATTTTGTTTTTTACTTTTGATGTTAGGAAAGTGTAACATGCGGTCTGTAAGTTATGACCTGTTGAGCATGTCACTCAAAAAAGAAAAAGGAAAAGATGAAATTCTGATAAAAGATTTCAAAAAGAAAGGCTTCTAAACTCTTCTCTTACTTTTTTCACATGAAAAAACAAGATTGGTACAAAATTATAAAAAAGTTTAAACTTTAATTTTTAATAATAGGGGGGGGGGGCACCATAGGTTTGCATCCTTATCACTTATACAGGTTATGAAACTCGTTGTTTCAGTTTATAATGATTTTTTTTCCATTTGTTCCATTAGCTATTTCATTAATCTTCTAAAATTCTATTTGGATATCTTAAGCACTTTCTGAGGTTTTATTTTTTTTTATTTATTTTTTTTTTGTAAGAGCTATTGCATTAATGACATGATTTAAGACAAGACATATTTAACTGTGGTTATTTTAATGAAATCAAAAAGATATTTTTATTAAAATGTTCAGAATAATTTAGAAACTAAGACAAAAATGTATTGAGCTGTTTTTGCAGGTATTATCAGGTCACAAACTTGAATTTGACAAATATTTTAAAGACAAAAAGGGTAGACTTTAAATCAGGACTTAAAAGGAAGGGCACAAACAGTGATCAAACTATTGATTTTTTTTGATGATCCATTGAGCATAAACTAAAATCTTTTTTAAAAAATTGGCGATTTTTTTTTTTTTTTTTTGACTTTCTGTGTTTTAAAAGTCGCAAAAAAAAAAAAAAAAAGAAGACTAAAATTACCACGTGCATAAAGATCGGTGGCAGAGGGGGGGGGGTGACCTTGGCAAAAATTCACTTCACACCAAATATAGAGAAGCCAATTTTCTAGGCATGAATCCAACAAAAATAAAGTTTTGTTGATAAAGCACCGATTGATTATATTCGGGGGGGGGGGGGGGCAGATGCGATGCAAATGAATGAAGAAGAAAATCCAGCTTTATCTCAAACAAAAACAAAAGTAATAAAATATAATATGCCTGCTCTGAAGTTTTAAAAAGGCAAGTAAAGTTTCGTGCGCCATGTTTGCCCACAGTACAAAGAAAACTTGCATTTTTTTTTTCATAGAAAAACGGACAAAAATCGAAGGGGGGGGGGGATCGATATCACATAAATGAATGAAAAATAAAATGTAGCCGTTTCTCAAGTAAAAAATAACCCAGTGAAATAAAACACAGCTGCTCTAACGAGCAAAAAAGCGAAGAAAGGTTTCGAGCGCCATGTTTGGCCACATCAAGGATTTTTTTTTTTTTTTTAAATCCCGTAACACTTTTTTTTCCAGTGGCTAAATGGGGAGGAAAAATGAGCCCCTAAGTCAAAGCATGCTCAAGAGGGGAAAAAATTTGGCCGAAAGTTGCGGACACCTTTTCTAAGTTGTTTTTATTAGTGCAGACAAAAACTGTCTGCAAGAGAGTTTCACTGGCGGCGACGATGTCGCCGTGTCGCGATGTTTCTGCCACTGGGAGCTTCAGTAATTAAGATTATTGTTGATTTGAAAAATCAGTTTTCTGATCTGAAATTTAATGAAAGGCCAGGGGCAGATACAAGGGAGGGGCGATTGGGGCGATTGTCCCTCCCTTGGGGAACTTTTCATGGGTAGTTTTACGACATCGAAGTTCTAAAAATGCAATTTTATACAAGTTTTAATAAAGTTTGGGGAAGGAGTATTGAGGCTCATCCCTGGAAGTATTTGGAAATTGAAGTCCGGAACTTTTGCAATCAATATTTGCAAACCAGTACGGATGGTAAAAAGTAACAAAGATCAATCGTCCCTCCCTTGAAAACTTTCTGGATCCGCCCTTGTGAAAGGCTCATTTTTTGATTTCAAAAAAACACATATTTACTGGGTGTTCCTTCAAAATTTTGGTGAATTTGACATGCACGAAAGATTAATTTAACATTCAAGGACATTCACAATTGATTTGATGCACTTGAAGTGTATATGATTGTAAAAGATGCACATCAAAAATTCACCCTGTAGGATAAAAAATTTCCAACAAACAACTTTCAGAAATATATAAGAAGCACAAATTTTTTCAAAACAATTTTTAACTTCTATTAAAATTGTACACAGCATCTAGGTGTATTCCTTACTTTCAATGTTTCCCAAGAATCACAACAATAGACTCCTATATGATCTTCAAACTTCACTCTTTGTGCAACAGCAAGATACTTTCTGCATGAAGAAAATGAAACAGGGTTTTCAATAACCTTGAGGTTATCAATTTCGGCAACAAGAGAAGAAGCTAGAGAAAATATTGTAAGTTTAATCTGGAAGTTGAAAGAATAATAATTAATACATTTCAAAAAATCATTAAGTAAAAAAGATTAATTATAATAATTTTTAAAGATAAGTAAGAAAAGGGGGGGGGGAGATAACTTCATTTGAAAACATACTTTTCAAAAATGAATACAATCCAGAAAAGTTATGCTTAACGTTGTGCTAAAATTCGGCTCATCTTGCTTCCTCTTTGCTTGGTACCTACTTTTGAATTAGTAATAGCTAATACACCTTCTGATGCTTATATTAAGATGAGCATGCTTGTTGCAAACTAGTATTTAGTAACTGTACATACTCACATGTAAGTCTACTTTCAGAAAAACAACAGGATTATTTTCTCTTTTATTGGAAACAAACATTCTATAAAATTTGAAAATAAAATGCCTCAGATTGGAAACATTCGTTTCATACACAATGATCAAAAAGTTTCATTTTCATGATTGCAACTTTTGTGAAGGGTTTGTGTTTATATTTCTTTTCTTTTAGTTACTCCGTTTACTCTGAATTAACAATGTTAAATTGTTGTTTTTAAATTTTTCGTTCACTCCTTGGATTAATTTTGCCAAAAATAACCTTGGAATTTTCATCCAATTAACATTTGTGTGTCTAACTTTCGCTGTTTCTATATAGTTTGGATATTAATTTGAACTTTTACTCTAACAGAAGATACGACTGCATAAAACTATGTCAGAATCTATCATTTATTTATTTGGCAATCAGGTTTTAAATGTTGGACTAGATTTGGGGAAATATCTAGATTTCTTAGAGTTGTTTTGAGAGAAAGGTTTAAAGTTTAGTCTGGTGTATGAGTCTGCATACAAACTTTGTACAAACTTTGTATCACACAGTTTTCACTGTTAAACAAGCAATTTAGATGTCTGTTGTATTTGAGCTCTGTTGTCAAAATTGTTACGAGTCCGTCGTACGAGTCCCCTCAAACTTTCTTAAATAATGATTTCAATCTTGATAAAAACACAACAAGTTTATTTAGATATTTACACTTATTTACAGTAGATCTGGAAACTATTGACAAATATCCAGCAAGTAGGCACATATGAATAATCACAGTTGACTCAACTGTAAACCTCGTAATAAAAATCAGCATATATGTGAAACATTAATGGCATAAACATTACACATTCGCTAAGCGAATATTAGAAGCTCTAAGACTTTCCAGCAAAATGCTGATCACAGACTAGCCAAAGCTAAGAACGATTCTATTCAGAATTAAAATCCAAATCGCTCTTCTCTAGCATTTCATTCATGATTGTTTACATACGGGGAAATATATACAAATTGCAAATGTTACAAATGACCTGAAATACCAATTACAATTTTTAGTTATGCCAAAAATGACTCCAAGTTTGGCGACGTCTAGTGATTACTCACCAAGTGTGGTGTGAATAAGGAAAAACAACCTACAGATAAGGTTACAACAAAACAACGATAATTTTAAGGAAAGATAAATGGGATTTCCAGCAAATGTAACAAATTAATAATAAAACAAAAAAAAACCCCACTATTTACAAGATTTGTAGCAATATTCTAAAATAACAATAAATATGAATCTGAAAGATAGAACATTCATGACACAGAAAATGAACTAATCAAAAAAAGCCTTACACTAAATTCGCTAATGAGGAGAATGTGAAAGCTGTCTGGAGCCCAGTACACCTTGTCAGCAGACAAACTCTCTTCATTCAATTTACATATCCAGTATGGATTCTTCAGATTAAATACCTGGCAGGAAATCAAATTACAAGATAAATAATCAAATGTATTACCTCTATTTTGGGAGGTAAAGCAATGAAATGATCATGGGAGAAAAAAATACCTGTATTGATTCTTTCAGAGCTCCACAACAAATTAGTTCGGAGTTGGGAGACCACTAAATATTAATGAAAGGAAAAGTCAAAAAGTGCAAAATTTGAATAAATCGACAATTCAGTAAAAAAGCAATTGACAATGTAGTATTTTAAACAAATTATGCTTATTGTCTGTTATGCTTTTTAAGAAGCATATGAGAATAAATGTATATAATATTCATAAATTAAAATATATTTTAGATCAGCGGTCGGCAACCTAAATTGACTGACGATCTACTTTTCAAGTTTGGTGTGAGTACGAGAGCAACTTGTTTGTGGGGGGGGGGGGGGGTTCACTGTAGACTTAAACAGATGTTTTGCTTTCAGACTATGCTGATTTCAAATTTTTTCTTTACTCTAACTAAAAAGACTTGGATGTTTATTAAGGAGTTGCTTTCAATCGCTAAAACATTCTATGTTAACACAAATTAAAACATTTTTAGACGCAAGTATATTGCTAATTTTAAAATTGATTAAATGCTGACTTTTCAAATGACGCTAAATTTTTCAAATAAAATTTGATCTAGATGATAAACTTAATTTTGTTTCAAAAATTAATGTTGTTGGTTTTTCTCAGATAGAAAGCAAGCTTGAAAAACACATTGCCACGATCGACTCCGGATGGGCTCGAGATCAACTGGTTAATCGCGATCGTAAGCAATGGGTTGCTTAGCGCTGTTTTAGATATATAGAACGTAAATACGCTTTACATGTATTCCAAAGGTAGCATTAGCACTAGGGATGCACCGATTAATCGGCCATAATCCGCCACTTCACCGATTATTAATAATCGGCAAAGTCGGGCCGATTAATCGGCCAAAAAATATTTTTTAAATATTATTATTTTCAAAGTATATCTTCACTAAGAAACTGTGATGCAAAAAGCAGTGAGTAACCACCCCTAAGCAAGGGCTAAGGCAGGAACATGCAATACACCCCCAACTCGGCTATTTCGATCCATGGACTGCAGTTTCGAGCTTATTATGCTCTCATCAGCATGGAATACGAAAGTAGCCGAGTTGGAGGCAAAAATTCTCTTATAGAGCAAAGAGAGCCGAAAAAAACTGGTGAGCTCGAAACTGCAGTTCATTGATCGAAATAGCCGAATTGCCTGTGTATTGCATGTTCCTGCCTTAGCCCTTGCTTAGGGGCAGTTACTCCCTGCTTTATACCCGAGCTCTGCCTTACAATTTACGAGTTGTACTGTACCAAAGTGCGGTCACTCGCTGGTATTCTAATTTCACATTAGCTACCAGTTTTTTTTTTTTTTTTTTTTTGGCTTTCTTTGCTCTATAAGAGGATTTTTACCTCCAACTCGGCTACTTTCGTATTCCATGCTGATGAGAGCATAATAAGCTCGAAACTGCAGTCCATGGATCGAAATAGCCGAGTTGGGGGTGTATTGCATATGATGAATAACTTTATTAACAGAAATAATAATCCTTAAAGTTGATATAAAGTTTTTAATAAATTAATTCTCTACTTTGAACAAATATACATACAATGTTGCAACATTTTTCATGTGGCGTCAGTTTTCTCCTTAGTTCAGCGCTTTTAGATAACCTCTAATTTTCACAAAGAATGAAACTCTTAAATTAAAGTGCTAATAATTATTAATGTACTCCTCAATTGGAGTGCTCACCACAGACTCCCCCTCCTCTCTTTTTGAATTTTGATGTCCAATAAACATAATTAACAATGTGTTGATGTAATATTATTGACAATAATATGAAAATTGATTCTAAAAAATTTGATAAAATATTGAAATTATTTTATGAAAATTAGGAAAATGGAAAAAGAAATCTTCTCTCGGAAATAAATTACTGACTATTTCTAAACTTGGAATTGTGATGATCAAACAGTGATGATCAAATTGGCAGTATTAAAATCAATCATCCTTATCAGTAATCAGCTCAGCCAATTAATCAGTAATTGGTCAATTTGCTTATTGATACATCCCTAATTAATATTATAATTATATCAACAAATTGCATGTAACAATGCATTTTTAACGATTCAAATCAAAATTTAAATGATTATAATATGCTCTTTTTTTATGCTTTGCATATTGCAGAAATTGAAGAAGTTTATTTTCCAATTGATCCTTTGAGTGAATCTTACGAAAAATGGCACAATAAAAGTTTTTTTACTAAGCTAAGAGATGACCTGGCCTCTGTGAATGGTTGCCCCCCCCCCCCCAAATGACGGGCCTGATTGAGATCCAATTTGAAATTTAACAGAAGAAACATTAATCCAGCAAACTCAACAAAAATGACTTTTCGCTCACCTGCATAAAATCAATAACATTTCCACACTTCAGTCTTTGTATAATTTTCTTGGAATCAACATCCCAAATATGGAGCTGACATTGAGAAGCAACTGCCTAGATTATAATTTAAAAAATAATAATATATAAATGTAAAGAACAAAAATATTGTTTTCGGGCAAGGTCAAAAAATCATTATCTTTAGTTGAAACATTAGTTATCAAAGGACATTTATTATGATATAAGAAATTTTACAAAGGAGAAATTAATAGGAATATCAGTTGTTAGGATAAAAATATAATAATGAAAAGGGCTTAAAATAAAAAAATTATCAGTTAAAGTTAAAATTTATAAGTTTATTATAAGTCAAAGTCAGGCTAGCTGTTCAGAGGTGTCAGTGTGGTCAATTGGGACTCGGGCACCGTGGAGACTACACATCGGGGGACCACATTTCGAGGTGGACCCCACTACGAGATACGCTGAGTGAGTTAAAAGTTAACAAAAAAAAATTCGTTTATAAAACAATTACAGCAATTTGGATGAAGCATGAGCATCCAAAAAATTGGACACATTGAGAGTCAACTGTACTTTAAAAACAGAGATATTCCAGAAGATACGCAAAGCATTACCATTATGAAATATTTTTCATATGAAAACAATTCAAATATTTATCAAAGAAAACACAGGCAAATTAGAATTAATCGAAATTTTGAATTGGTTTCTCTTACTACTATTAATCCATTTGGACTTTCTAATACCGGAACTTCGGGATTGTGATTCAAAAATTCACTAAATTTAACACTTTCAATGTCTTCAAACATATCTTAATGCAGCACAGAAATATTATTTTCGTAAACAAACTACCGAGCAAATACAGCACGAGTCTTTTATTTGTTTATGTTTATACGCTGTATATTATCTATAAAAGTTATTAAAGTAAAACAGGAAGAGCGATATTGCTTCTTAAAATGAAATGCAGTTGGCGCTACTAGTTGATGTGAGTTAAAATACTACTTACAACTGATAACCAGGTAAATCTACTTTTAGAGTTCGATGTTTGATAAAATAGATTCTGATGTTCCTTTAAAGTATTTATTTCTCTTTAAAAATTTACTCAAGCAGAAAGAAAGTTAATTTCTCAAAATCTACTAGAGCCTTATGTAAAATTAATATTTAGCTTATTGATCTGGCAGTACAAAGTTAACATGGCGCTCATTCGGATTGTTTTGTTCCTGAATGCGAGTTTTCAAGTACGTCACATGGTTTTTCTATTATAATTCAATTTACATTCAAGAAAAATTTCACTTTTAAAATACATGTATTTATAACAACAGCTATCTTCATGTGTTCATTTACTCGTCGTGTTACCTATTAAACCAAGAAAGATCTGTATTAAATGGTGCTTACCCACGTTCCTTGAAAATAAATCACTGCTTTGAAAGCAAAATATTTAAGTTTTACGCGAAACAGTATCGATGTTTTATCTCAAAATAAATATGATCAGCTTTTACTATTGTCTTAACACTTCGTCATGTTAACATTGAGGTTGAAGTTTTAGTTCATGTAATCATGTCAACAAGAAAGAACACTCTCATACAAAACACAAAACAGTATTTGTTTCAAATTTGCTTACAAAATTTTCATCAAGTTATTAAATTTATTATGAATTAATGTAAAACAAGTGAATTTATGAGCGAAAAGTATTTAAAAAACTGTGTTAAGGATTTTCTCAGTTTCGAGCCGATTGGATTAAATAAGTTCACAGCGTAACTTTATTCAACAACAAGTTTTCTTGACTAGTTCCTTTTGTTTTTTTTTTTTTTTTTTTGAATAAAGTATCCTCAATTTATCGTCACTTTCTGACCCGATGTCAAAGTTGCCATTTGTAAGCTTCAAGTATGGAAGTAAGCTCAAACTAAGGAAAATCAAGAATTGAACACACATACAAATAATGTAGTATTCTGAAGTACAACTTCAAAACAATAGAGAAGTTTTCGATTTTTAAATTTTGTTTTTATGTAATAGAACAACATACATAAACATGCGTGAAAATCTTTTTGCTATTACATTCAACAAGTAGGTTTTTTTTTAATAATTTTCAAAGTTCAAGCTATGTTGATGTCACATGGCCAAGGGTTTTTTTCGCAAGCTGCCACTAGGGCGAAAAGCTTTGTGTATTAGCTCAAGCCGAAACAGGTTTTTTCGCACCACTGTTCTTCCAGGTTTGCTGTGACAGGCAGAAGTCACCAAGTAATGCCTTCCTAAAAATTTGCATATGGTTTTCGCCAAAAAATTAACCGCCGCTTTTAAAACAATCATCGCTGACATGTTATTGGATTGCCCTCTGACAAATCCAAACTCCATTTTGAATTATTAGATTAAACTAATTGATCTAACGGAATGGGGAAAACTCCGCAAAGAAAAGATAGTATTGCATCTATACAATTTTTTTGTATGAATGGCTGAAATTAGAGGCATTAGATGTCATTGGTTTTGTTTCTCTAATCGTGCTTTTTTGCACGTGGGTGTTTTACAAATTAATTAAAAATTTAGCATTGTGCTTTAAAATTGGTGAATTTTTGTGTTTTGCAAATCTCTCAACAATATCTAGTAGGAATACTTAATGGGTTGAAACTTCCCTATTGCTTATTTTCACTAAATATTGAAATTGGTAAGTTCATCTTAATATGGATGATGATTATATTCAAAAATATTGAAAAGCTATCATTTGTCCAATAAGAAATCACTACTTTAATCGTTTCAAAGCATTATTATTTGCAGTGATTTAAACCTGACTTTATTTGAAATAATTATTTTTTACTTGCATAGTCTTTCCAAGCAATAGCCATAATTAAAAACCTCCCTCTCCCCCCAAAACATGTACTTTGAAATGTAAGCTTATTGTTGTACTTTTATGTTTATGGTGCGCAAATGTCATGTCAGTTACAAAGAATGTCATATTATATGTACGCTTTTTACTAGAATTTTATTCAAATTTTTTGTATCGGATTAAAATATTTTCGATAAACGATTTTTTCCTCCAATGAGGTTGGCAATAGAGACGTATCAAGAAGCACTTTGGCCAAGTTACCGAGTGCATATCATGACACGTTTTGCACCACAAATTAAGGTATAATTATTTTGTTTATTAACGTATTTCCATAGCATTTCTCTTTTTTTTTTCTCCTAAGTATTTATTTATCCAAAGTCATTACAGCCTTTTTCTTATTATTATAAAAATGACTTCTTTTTCTTCTATGTATTTTTACCACTACATGCCGGACTTCTGTTATAGAGACTATACTTGGCTACAACTTAACTATAGAGAAATAAGCTGAAACCAAATGAAGCAAGTAGCTCCTAACACAGTTCCCCCAATGTTGAGGGAAATAAAACTATTTTCTTCTGAAATCCGATTAGTTTGTTAAATCCAGGGATATGTAACCTTTTTTTTGTTATAATATCTGTAAATTGTTAAATATTTTCAATTTTTACTTGTGGTTAAGAGTGGAAAAGTACATCCATTTAAATCGAATGCACCAGCGAATAAGTGCTCACAAAGAGTAAGCAAACTCCTCTAATTCGCCCGGCATGCAGATAGCTAGTAAGTGTAGCGTTTTATCTGTTAACTCGGTTTTCCTGGTTTGTCTTCTTCGCACTATGAGGTTATTGTCAAGAAACCTTCCAATATACTGTTGTACAATAGACCTCTTGTCGTAGTGCTTGCCTCAGTTGAGCCCTCTTTCATTTCATACTGTTGCTAAAAAATTTGAATCTGCAAAACCATGGTTTGAAAAAATCTCCATTTAACTTTTCAAATTATTCGAGATGATTTGGAATATAATGTATGAAGGTTTTTGTCAATACAGTAAAAGCTCATCTATCCGGCATTCAAGTATCCGAAACGCTCAAGTAACCGGAAATTTCGTAAGAGGTTCTCAATTTTCAAAATCAGCAAAAAAGTTTTTTTTCTCCCCGATTGTAAAATCGCTAAAGTAGAGCGCAATGACTTCCCCCCTTTTAAAGACTGCACGTGTTCTTGTCTCATCATCCGTAACTTGAGCCTACCCTCCGAAACGTAGACAGCTCTTCTGATGCATCCCTTTGATTGATTGTCGCTAATAGGCTTGACATCTTCCACGCCCATAGGCCACACCACCTGATTCCGGTTATCTCCCGTTGGCGCAGAAGCGGCGAATCCAAAGGA
The DNA here is from genome assembly GCA_038373865.1 of Uloborus plumipes. Classification (NCBI taxonomy): domain Eukaryota; kingdom Metazoa; phylum Arthropoda; class Arachnida; order Araneae; family Uloboridae; genus Uloborus; species Uloborus plumipes. The sequence goes on along the minus strand of JAXGGA010001721.1, from coordinate 83,222 downwards.
GGGGAAGAAAGGGTGGGGGGTTTCACGGCTAGGGGCTTATTTTCTTTTTATCGCTTTTCTTTACTAAGACATTAGCTGACTAAAGAAAATACATTTTGTCACCCGATGAGGCTGAATGTTGCGGCTTTCGATGTTGGACAGTTCTTGTTTTTGAAGCTTTTACTTAGGACCTCATTTTAGGCTTGGCTGATAAACTTAGTGTCCCTTTGGAGTTTCAGCTTTAAAGTTTTTTTATAAATTGGATGTAGACAATTCAGAATCCTTCAACATCACGAAAAAGAAAACGTAATGTTTTGCGTAGTCGGACTTTACTGCCGTCACTTTGTTACCTGCTTATGATGAAAAATTTTATTACCATATTTATTTTTTTAGGGCTTAGTTAAAAGAGTTGAAATAAAACAGGCGAAATATCAGTTTTTGGATGCGTTATGTGTAGTCGGACTTTACTGCCGTCGCGTTATAGATCGATTAAAGTTATAGATCACGCATGTAAGTGGATTTTCCGACTTTGAACCTCGTTTTTTCACTAAATTGCTTGGGCTATATACAAGTATTTGCGTTTTTTTACGTAGGAAACATATATATTATTGGAAATTTTCATGTAATTCGTACTTTTTCAAAAATCGGCAAAAACGTGACATTTTTAAGAAATTGAAGGGAATATCGGACAAATCGTTGTTAAATTTCAAAATTCCAGACAAAACACTATTTTAAAACAACTTTACATTAGCTAAAAGGACAAAAATGAACCGGAATTAACTCGCTCTCATCTATCAGGAATTCAGCGTTTCCCGAGCGTTTCGGACAGTCGAGCTTTTACTGTATATCCATATTAGAGATCACTTTGTTTAGTCCTGATCGAAGGTTAGTTGTACAACACTAATGTATGACATAGAAAGGTAGTTGGTTACACACAAATGCATGTTCATGCCTGACATGGTAGACATGACATTGGCCTTAAGTTAACTTTTTCTTTGTATTAATTTTATAAGGTTCTTTTTATTTTTTTAACTCTCATAGAATACAGTTGTATTTTATGAATAAAGCGATTGTAAATTCCTTAATAATTACATTGTCTTGAACAATAATCCATTTTTACAACTACTCACTATTATGCAATATACCGCCAACTCAACCATTTCGATCCATGGACAGCTGTTTCGAGCTTATGCTGCTCTCATCAGCATGGAATACGAAAGTAATCGAGTTGGAAGCAATAAGCTCGAAACAGCTGTCTATGGATTGAAATGGTCAAGTTGGCGGTGTATTGCATGTTTCTGCCTTAGCCCTTGCTTAGGGGCGGTTACTCACTGCTTTATACTCACTATTAGTCGACTGCTCAGTTCAACATTATTTGGCAGAACTGTTAAAGAATTATGATCAAATATAATTATGATCTACACTTCAAAAACATTTATTAACTGCTTTGATGATGTAACTTAAATATTTGAATTGACAAATGCTGTTAATGAAACAGAAGAAAAAAAGGCTGATGTTAGAAAACTGAAAAAACAGACAAAATGCAAAACACAAAAGAGATCGAAAGGAAAAAACAGGGCGACTCTGAGGTGGACAATTATCCCAAATAGAACTAGAATAAAGCAGGTCTGTTTGAAAGAACTAATTTAAATCTTACGAGAAATAAAGCAAAAGTGTGAGTTTTTTATCATTATTCATTCCTTTAAAAAATTATTTTTAGTGCACATTTTTATTGTTTTATTGGCTAAAAGATTATTGTGCTAAATGAGAAATTTTTTCTCAGGAATTAAAGCTACAGAAAAGTGGAGTATAAAGGTCTTGGATTTAATGGGTAGGATTGCTGAAGAGAAAAATATATAAGTATTTTTTGCATGATTATATTGATTATTGTCGTACTTCATCATTTATACAGTTTTTTTTGTCTTGTACATCAAACATAATGAATACTATTCAATAATTCTTAAAACTGTTATTTAATTTAAAAGTTCATTGAATGAATATTATCCTGATTTTTTAAATACAAAGCCTTTTAAAATAAAGTTATGGGTGTAAAAGTATAATTATTTGCTCTTTGTTCAATATTTTTAGTTCATCCCAGCTTTCAGACATTGGGAAATATCCTAGAATGCAATATAATATTCAACATAGATTTTGAAAATGAAATTCATTCACCTTAAAAAGAATTAGGAAAAAAAAGAATTTTAACATTACCGTAAAAACCTGCGTAAGAGCCGCGGTTCATGCCTGAAAAAAGGCAATTTTATCTTTACTGCGGCTCATATAACGGTGCGGCCCTTACGATTATTCTTTTTTCCAGACCTAAGACCAGTAGTAAGTTGCTAATTCTGAGAATAAATAAAAGGCCCGGAAATCCTCCTTAACTTTCATGTTTGATGCAAAAAGAAGAATCTCTCTTTTCCAGCATTCTATTGAAGAATTATCTATTGGAGGCGGGGGGGGGGGACTGGACAAAACCAGATACTATACTTCTAGAACACAAGCATTTTGTTATCTCTGCTAACATCCCTGCACGATGATTGATGCCTCTGAGTATCTGCCGGCTATCTCAGCTGTATCAATTTTTTACAAATGAACTCTTAATTTTATACCACGGGCAAAGCCTTACGGGTACCGCTAGTATTGGTATAAATTAACTAAATTAAAGTTATAAATCCAATATTTAATAACCGTCAATGTCATATAAAAAAAGCATGAGAAAGTAAAAATAGAAATAATATATATTCACAGCTGTATAATGAATAGCAACTAGAGATTTAAATCAACCTTTTCCAAACATGAATATTTTTAATTGATGAAAATATTTGTATAATTTTAGGAAATAATTTAGTTTTTTGTTGAAAATTTAAAGCTATATACTTACAAATAATTGAAATTGTACTATCATTAATCATATTTTTTATTTTGCAAAGTATTATGTTTATTGCCAGTAGAGTAAGAAATTGCAATAGTTGAGTCACATTCTTCTTGAGAAAGCTTTTTGTGACCATTAAAAAAATTCTTAAATGCTTATCAAGTGATTTTTAAGATAACTTGGACCTTCATTTGGTGCAAATCAAGTTCATTTGGGAATAGTCTCTCTTAGCGATAGCTGTTGAAGCTGGAATTATAACAGGGTGCTTACGGAGTTATAAAGAAAAAATACAAGGGAGTTCATGAAAATTGAAGGGATCGAAAAAAAGTTACAAGCTAATAGTAAAATAACCATGCAAATCAGGGTTGCAAAAAACCCACCTGCCCAAAAAAAAACGCCTGGGTTTTTTGGGTAAAACCCACTCTAAAAAGCAGGTTTTATTAGGTTTTTTAAAATTAGTGAGTTTTATTTCATATTCAGCATTTCTTATATTAGATTTTACCCCTTGTATTTAAAAAAAAAGTTACCCTACTTATTGAAACTTATAAGTCTACCCATGAAATATATATATAAAACACTAAGACAATTTCTTTTCGTCCTATGCCAACGATTGTTCTGTTTACAGTTAGCAATGGCCTCGAGTAATATTACGGGAAAAGAAGATAATATTACAAATTATATTTTTAGTGTTCACTCTAGAGGAAAAAAAGGGCAGGGTGCTGGTGTCTGAAAGGGGCACTATTTATTGCGAAAGGGGCTACTTCAACGCAGTGTTGCCCCCTCCCAGAGCTGGGGCACACCCCTTCAAATATTGTTGAACTCCCCCCCCCCCCTCAGGAATATGTACCTGTGCCCCTCCAAAAAAATTGGATAAATAGCCCTTTAGCTGCAAGATAAGATTCTTTGAGCCATATTTACTGCAATTAAAAATATTCTGATAAGAAATTGAAAATGCATGTGGCAAAAGTATAGGAAATTTAGGGAACAAATGCATAGATCAACATATTGAGGGATAATTTAAAGTTCGCAAAATAAACCTCTCATTATTTCTTAAAAATTATTTCTTATAATAATATAAATTATGCCATTAAGTATTTTAGACGATAAAGAAAATAATGAATATTAATTAAATATTTAAAAAATAATAACATTTGAAACAAACATTAACTTGAAATATTATATGCTCATTTGTTTAATTTTAATATTTTTGAAAAAAATCAGTGATAACCAATAAGCAAATAATGACTATCTAACTTGAAATAATTCATAGACAAGTTTTGGAACAAGATAATAATTAAAATGAGAAATAAACAACCTAATTAAATGTAGCACATATTGGAATAACTTCTAATTGTTAAGAAATTTCAAACATTTACAAGATGCAAAGTATTGAAATCTCAAACACTAGAAGTAATTATTTGCAAAACACGTCTTTAATGTTGTCATGTTTCAAAAAATTTATTGTATGATTTTTTGAAAATAAAACATAAAATAACCTTATCTTGAGTAGCATATGTAAGAAAAACTTCCGATAATCAAATACATTAAAGAATTTAAAAGATGCAAAAGGATTGAAATTTCAAACCCGAGAGGCAATTTTCCGCGAAATAGAGTTCATTGTTGACATGGTTTAAAAAATAAAGTAATTTATTAAAATAAAACACAAATCAAGCTAATATGAAGTAACAAGTGTCTAAGAACCTTCTGATTGTTAAAAATATTAAAATATTTACAAGATGCAAAAGGATTGAAATCTCAAACACTGCAGGCATTTTTTTTTTTTTTTTGCAACGCACGTGTATTAAGCATATCGAAACATGTAAAAAAAATAGAAAATTGTATTACTGGTCAGTTAAAAAAGAAAATCACAATTCAATGAATACCTATGGGCATCAAGAACTATATTAACTTTCAAAAATTTTTTAAGCACTTGAAAATGAATTTTTTTTACCAAGTCCAGGAAAATGGCTGATTGACAGGCACTCCTTATTTTTTTTTATTTAAAGTTTAACCACTTCAAGATCGAATCTGCTAACTTTATTATTTTATTCAGAATAAAAAAGTCCCATCTTTTTTTTTCACATGTTCCAAAAGACAAGCATTTACTTGTTATGCAGCAGATAATGGCTCTGAGTTTTAAGACTTCGGTTATGACTCATGATGTTCAAACTTTTTTCAATGAATAGTACTAAAAAGGAAGGATTAATATTCAAATAACAAAGCTTGCCTTTGCTTGAATCTTAATTCTATCTTAATTCTTTATTTCTTGCTCTTTGAATTTCCTTTTTGCAGAAGGCATCTACATACAAGATCGCATACTTTTCGGCGCACGTGTCGGTCGCCATTTTTTTTATGTAAGTCATGGATAATGGGAGTTTTCTGGGAAATAAGTACTCCTTCTATACTTTTCCTGAAACAGACACCCCTGCCCTACAGGTAAAAATACTAGGAAGTATTCACCACCTTCCCTCTATGAGAGTAAATTCTCAGAAGATCAAGAATAGGGCTTAAATGGGGAGGAATGAAACAATGATTTCTTTGACTCCCCTTGCCCCCTCACGGATGACAGGACCTTTTTCTACATTGGAAAGAAAAGGGAAAACATGCTCTTTTACTGATAGCACTTTCAATTCTTGGAATCTTATTCATTCTCTTTGTCTGGGGATCTGATTGCCTTTTCTTCATGAGCCATTTTCAGGGTGCAGTTCTGGGGACAAAGAATGCATGCACTTTTTTCAAAGATCTATGTGGTCAAAAGAAATTGCCTGGATATCGCGATCGGCTAGATACGATGCTTGAGACATCTTGTTTTATATACTGGGCGCAATTTTGCTATTTTTGAAAGGGCAGGGCGCAGTTTGAGGATTAAAACTAGGGCAGGGCGCATTTTGCCGATCTGAAAAAGGGCAGGGCGCTGCGCCCTTCAAAAACGGCCTAGCGGGAACACTATATATTTTTAAATGTTACATCTTACAAATATACAATCCACTTAAGCTAGCTTTTCCATGGAGGAAGGAAGTTCCATGGAGGCTTCATGATACACTGCATGGAGGCATTATGTAAAGGTTTATTAAGCTGTATTGCCACACTCTACACACTTCGATCCCAAAACACATAGTTTATCTGCACAATAGCATACTGACAAGTTTAAAAAAGTGAGTAGTACTGAGAGATTTTGACCAGCTTTTCATACTTTTTTTTGGAGGGTGGTGGTGGCATAACAAAAAAGTATAAACTAATCCTTTAAAGTAATTTTCAAATGTTATTTGTTACTTTGTCTTTTATGATGATTTATTTACATTATTTAAATTCAAATTAATTGCATATGAAATTAATTAAGACAAAAATAAAAATCAGCATTCTTAATTCTTTTTTAAACATCGAGCAAAAAAAAACAATAAAACCTGCCCGGGTTGGGTTTTTGTAACCCAGATGCAAATAATACGTGCAATTTGCACTTACATGCATTTTATTCACTCAGAATCTAATTAAATCAATCTTTACAATTCTAAAAAATAATACACTAAAATTACTGTATTTTCAATGTATGGCAGGTTCTTGCATTTATAACAATTTCCACCTTTCCCCCCTTATTTTTTGGCAAAATTAAAATTGTAAAATGTCTTAACATTTTTTTTCCTGAATCTATTTAAAGAGATAAACATGTAAGAGCACTCAAATTAGGATTCTTTATCAATATGAATTCTTAAAAATCTATAAATATAATGTTGTGGAAGGGACAACAAAATATCATTTTTAAAATCCATTTTTCGACAAGAATCTCTACTCTGATTTAAAATTAACACTATTTTCATATTTTTCATGGTAAATAAGTATTACTTAACTGTACAAAACTATCCAAAAAGTTTCAACTTATATTTGAAACTCACAAAAATTTAATGAAAAATTATTTACCCGTTGCAGAATGGACTGTCTCGGAGGGGACTTAATGTTCTTAAATAAAACAAATGGATTATGAGTCAAAATACCACAAATAAAATGCTGGAAATCATCTTTTATTCAAAATTTCTCTCATAAACATCATAAATTTGATTTTGGAAATACATAATTAAATTTCCTGACATCAAATTTTGGTTCAGGTAACAATTGAGTTATCTGGGAATTATAAACCCAGCTTCTATCTTCCTTTTCTGGAAATATGAAAGAAATGCTTGTTTCATTTGACTTTTTTAGGGAAAGTACTTCAATATTGTCTCCATCAATAGCATATACTTGAGCTACAAACAGCCTGTCTTTGTTTTGTACATTTTTGAGTTTTGCCGCAACAAAATTTCCAACAACAAATGATGATTTATCCAAAGGCATTTGGGACAGTACATCTTGGGTAGAACAATCCTCAGAATCTAGTGTTGTAATCAGTGTGAATTTGATATTCCCTTTCCGTTTCTTCTTTATCTAGACTAAAAGGTGAATTAGTAAAAACTTTTAATTGTCTCTTGTTTAAAACCTCAACAAAATGTATCATTCATGACATTGGTTTTACGATTATTTTCCATCGATGTTCAAGGTCATGACATCATATATTGTTTTCCGTTTCGGAGAAAAATAGCACGCAAATCTTTTTACTGTGATTTTTAATCACTTCATAAAATTCTGCCGCATTGTTAATGACTACTTGGCCTTAAAGGATTTTAGTGCTAACGGCCCGTTTTAAATTCTACACCTTCACCATCAGCATGTCCTTTTCTGTAAGATGTCTCAAAAAAAAAAAAAACAGTCAGCAGAGCATCCATAATCAGACTCATGATATAGAAGATTACCTAATACAAAACGGTTCTTGAATTAACCTTTTGGATCCGGGCAGTTTTTTAGAAATTTTTCTTTCAACCCAGGTAGCACGACAGTTAAACCACAGATTTCTTTTCCATTGAAAAGAGAAGGTATTCAAGGTTTCATACGTACCAGACGTATGAAACCTTGAAAAAATACCCGGCTCCAAAGGGTTCGAGTGAAAATCTCAACCTTGTCCTCTAAAAAAAAAAGACTTACGGTACAGCATGTGTACCGCCCAGCTCCTAAAGGTTAACTAGAAGCTCCACCATTCAAATAATACACCTTTATAACCTGAATCAATAATTTTTCTTCTATATCTTTAAATATTAAACTGTTATATGATACAATTGCACCTTTGTCATGCTGTTTATCATCTGATACAATACCATAGCATAAATGTGCTTCAATTCATCATATTCTCTATAGTAGTCAACAGCAGTAAATATTGTCACTTGCACCGAATGCCAATGTGCAGTCATTATTTCTTTTTGTTGCCAAATTAAGAAATTCTTGGCAGAATCTTTAATTATAATTATTTCCTTGTTTTTTAAGTTATCTTTGAGGAAAGATAATTTTTGAGAAATTGTCTTTTTATATAATAATCATGCCTAGAAAAGGGTGTCAATAAAAGCTTCAAATTTTCTATTGTTTCTGCAGAAGAATATGTAACAGCAGATTTTTCAGTTTTTCCCATTTCCTCCAGTGACCCACTGGTAGTAAGTGACGAGTTGATCACGATCTACTTCCTGAAATATATCATCAATTGAATCAACTGAGCAGTTATGGCATTTGCGGGCAGCACATTCTGGTTTCATTTAGATATCACAGCATTTGAGTATCAGAAACATCCAAATAAGGAAATGTTTTTTAAGTCCAGTGAATAATAAATCTAAATTTTCATGGTGGATGCAATAGCAAACTTCTGTCTTTCTCTATAACAGACACAACATATTTTGGTCACAAGTTATGAAAGCTACTTATTCCAATTTTATCATCAGAACTTTCACAGAAAACGAAATATGCTTCTTGTATTGTCATTTCCAAAATTTGCATTTGTACTTTTGTTTTCGTGCCACCCTTTTTAATAATTACATAGTCTTTTTGTCTTGGGCACGCTCTGCTTATATCATCTCTTTCAAAAAACTGTAGCACTTTTTTAGCGGTGCTAATCATTGGAAATTTCACTTAAACATTGTTTGATGTAAAAAAATCCCTTTTGAAAAGCTGAGGTAGCATCAGCATCATCTGACCATCTCGTGGCAGATGTAGATTTTATGTTGATTTTATTAGGACACTGTCTTAGCTTTTACTGCAACAACTGCCATCTGAGTAGAGGCACCAAAAAAATCTAAAATGTTTTGCAATAATAAAAAAAAAGAGACTACTTGTGGACAACAATCCACAGAGTTAGTCCCTACTAGCTTCAAAGAGTGACGAGCAAGGTACATAATCTGCTGTAGACCAAATCGCTTTTATTCTGGCTTGTAGCCCAGAATACTTGCCAGACATGTTGCTGGCATTGTCATTGTCGTACGATTGCCCACCGCAGTTGAGGATATCAATATTTAATTTGTCATGAAGGTTGAAAGCACTTTTGGATTGGGAAAGTGCATCATGCCCACGCTGTGGCAGAAAAATTATGAAGTGCTCATTTGGCTGTCCACTTTTATCAACATATCTCAACACAATTGAAAGTTGATCTGTATGAGTTACATCGGGTGTTGAGACAACAGCTAGTCAAAAATATTTTGCTTCCTTTACAGGGTCAACAATGAATGAGGTTCAAAACCTTTTCCGACATTAAATTAACTAGTTCAATTACAATTGTTGATGAAAGAAAGTTCTCGTTTCCAGTCCCAGGATTACCTTAGGTTTCAATGTGGTTTTTTAAGAAAGGATCAAATTCAGCCAACAGTTAAAAAATTACCATTACTCATTGATCCAATAGTTTCGTTATCACCAAGGAGAGGACGTCCCCTTTCAGTGAGTTTTTTTATAACAGTGACAACTCTTTGCAGTACCACCCTCTAATAGCTGCGTTCTCGGTCACATTCCTCCACTAACTGTGAATCAATTCGACTCTTAGAGACAGCAAAGTGACAAATTGTACACGCTAAGTCAATGAGTCTTCGAGTTTTTGTGCTCACTCAATCTTGCCGTAATATTTTTCCAGTCAGAATATCCCCCTTCACACAATGCTTTCTGATTCGAACTGAATAATTTGCAAATATAACAATATGCAGCTCCTTTAGGGAGAGAGTACACAAGCTATTCTCTACAAATTTTCTCTCCATTTTGTTTAGTTCTATGACAGCTACTCTCAATAAACACTCTTTCTTTATCAGAGCAAAACTTTCGTGAACAATCAATTTCAGAAATAAATTGATTAGGTTTATTTATTGTAAAGTGATCCTTCATATCTTCAGTAATTTTGGCAGGCCCAAGTCCAACATCATGAGGATATTTATCCTCAGCAGGACCTTTAAATATTTATCCACAAAATCTACAGAACATTCTTCAGAAGTAGCTGCAACTGCAACACATTCTATGAAGTTTTCTTTGGCAAATGCAGGATGATCCAGCTCTTCATCAAACAATTTAATATCCATATTGCAGATTGGAGCAACAACCTCTTGTTCGAGTTTTCCACTATTACATGAAAATTCATCTTCAACAGTATTTATTGAATGATCATTAGGGTTATCTGGACAATGCTCTTCAGGAAAAACGGCACCAGAACCTTTTGTTATTTCTTCAGCAAGCACAACTGCTGCAGGATCACTTAAATTGTCTTCAATTATATTGTCACACAGATATTTGTTGGGATCAGGTCCAAGTTTTTCAATGCTATTCGTGCCAAAGGAATTGTCATGTGGTTCCAAAAACTGCAGGGACGAAAGGAAGAGGACGAGGATCAAGACACACTCTTAATGAACCATCTTTCTTTGGAACAACTACAATTGGGTTGACCCAATCTGTAGGTTTCGTGACCCTCCCAATGATGCCATTTTGCTCCATTCTGAGCAGTTCATCTTTAAGCTTATTTTCTATAGCTAATGGTACTTTGCGAGATGCTGCAATGACAGGTGTTGCGTTGTCGTGTAAAATAATTTTGTGTTTACCAGGTAATCTACCCACACCTTCAAATATGTCACTGTATTCTTCCATAATTTATGATAATTTTGGGGATTGACATATTACACTATCAGGTAATTTAGGGTGAACACTATTAGATGAATTTAAATTTGTACAGGAATTTGTATGTACACTATTTACACTTTTACCACTTACTTGAGTAGAGGTATCCAATTGTTTGATAAGATTTAAATTAATCCAAGCTGTTGCACTTAAAACTGGTTGCACATTCAAATTCACAATATAAAATTTTAGGTTGTGGCACTGATTATTCACTTTGCACTGTAAAACACTTTCACCTACAACTGGTAATGCATCACCAGTATAGGTGCACACTAGGGTGGTCCTTAGCATATGGTCAAAAAATTAATTTCATATTTTCATAAGTCTTACCCCCTATTTTTTTTCCTTTGGGGTTAGTAAGTAAGTAGTAAAAATTATTTTAAAATATTTCAATAATAACACGTGCCTCAAAGGGGATGAAAAATGAAAAAATACAGCAAAGTTAGTAAATTTTCAAATCATCTTTTAATAACTCTATTTTAAGTATAAGTAATATTTTGTAGAAAAATAAGATAAGAAGGACATGAATTGCTTAACTCCAAATCAAATTTCTATAATGTTAAGCTGTAATAATACTAGTTCAATAGCTTTTTGTCAGTAAATGCTTTGAACACGATGGGAAACGGCTACGATAATCTTTAACAATTTGCAGTAGGTATTGCTTTTGCTCCTCATTGTGTGTTATAATATTATTGTATTCTTCCATAAGCTTTACACCTCTTTCTGCAGTATCATTAACAACTGCTAAGTTATTGACTACTGTTAGGCCAAGTTGATAATCATGAAGAGTACTCCAGGTGAACGGGTCATGAGCAATAAAGTCAGAGGGTATTTTAAACCGCTTAAAAAACTTGGATGTTCTTTTTGATACAAAGCTATGGAGGTTTTTGTTTGTAAACTCAATCAATTCCTCCGAATTCAACTGCAGGCGCTTGTAGTCACAATTAATTGATTCTTTTTCTTTAAATGCTTCTGCCATCTTCTTTTTCTGATCAACAGGAACATTATCATCAAAAATGCCAAAGCAACTGATTCTTCAGTAAGATACCATAAATGTCTGCAAAATTTTTCTGTAGTTACTTCGGAAATTGTTTTATTTGTTTCTTTGTAAAAATAAAGATCTTTCAAAAACATCAAATCCTGATATGGGGCTTTACAGGCTAACGAAGCGTTGTACCATGCTTTAATGTACATCTTTATGATAAATATGCAAACATCTCTTATTCCTTGGTATTCCTTTTGATTCAGTGGAAATTCATTTCGAAACATAAATATTTTTAAACAATAAATAGCTTTCGAAATCCACCTGACATGGTGAAAAGCACCAGGTAATCGAAATAAAATGTTATCCCCTTCTTGTCCGCCTAAAAATATAATAACTAAATGCAACAGCTCTTTGTAGTCATCTCTCGGTTTTAGTATACAAGAATGCTCTTTAGCAAAAAGTAGCACGATCTCTTTGTCCTAACCAATACTGTTTGCAACGAATTCATCATCAATTCCAGCAGTATGTTTAGAAGTGTCCATATTGGTCCAAGCTTGTTGGAAGCGTTTAAATAGTCCTGGTTCTGGTCCAGACGACGTACTGATGCATGCTTCATAAGCAGACTTTAAGACTAATTCATATATGGTGTCTGCAAGGTAGATATAATAGATCTTTTTCCAATTTTCGTTCTGATAAAACACAAGCTCCTTTTGCTACTCCTTTATTTGCCGCTGTGGTATCACAACATAAGGCTTCTACTGAAGCCAAAAGTTTACTTTCTGCAAGCAAGCTGTAAACAGCTGATGCCATCTCGTCTCCACTCCCAGAAAGCAGTTTAGGGACACCTAGAAGATACTCTTGTCCTTGTGCGGAAATGATTACTGGGAGCCTATCTACTTTCTGGTTTCCGGTTATTTCTGGGAGTAGCTTTCCATCCCAGTGAACTGTTGCAAACTCTAACTGTAACGTTTGAAGCTCATTTTTGATCACTGAAGCACGTTCAGCACGAAGCATTTGACGACATTGTCGTATCGAGGTTCGATTTATTACTAAATCTTTGGTATCGTGTCCCAAAGCTTCTGCAGTTGCAATTAAGATATGGGCAGAATCTCTGTCACTTAACTTGCATTTATCAAGAACTGCTACCAATTTCGTGTTAATAAAATTAATAGTTCCACGTTTACATTTTTTGGATGGACCTGGCTCATCAGATGAACACAACATATGCTCACTGTCAGTTTCATTTTCAGATGAACTATTCTTTTCAGGTGAAACAGTCACTAAAAAAGAATCATTTTATGAATTAGATGCAAAATGCTGAATGAAAAATGTGATAATGTAAAATAACTCCTACAGTGCACCATCTGCCGGTATTCTAAATCTCTTCATCTTCCCGGAAAGATAAAAATTTAATAATGTAGGGGTGTGGACGAAATTTAAGAAGAGCATGGAGAGCAGCTATGATTTTCCTCAAGATTTTATTTACATGAGGTAAAACTGGCAAAAATGTAGCAGAAATTTACAAGATTCAATGTTACGCATTTAATAATTTCATGTTTTAGAAAATGAGTGTTACTCTGTGTGTAATAGAACTTAATTAGAAGTTCCGACTGGTCTTTAAGTACAGCGATGCTTATATTTAACATAAAATCATTAGAGATAAAATAACTTAGTTAACATAATGCTAGTTAATCAAACAATGACATTAAATTAAAAAAAATCTAGTTCATTATGAACCTATAAAAATATATAATAAAAAGAATTGATTTTCCATTTACTTAATTTTTTTTTACTTACGTGACTCATCGATATCAAAGTCTATGTTATCCATTGTTTCCCTCACTTTCGTATCCTCTCTATTTTTCTCTCGTCTCAATTCTTCTGTAATTTGTCGTTTTAAAGCTCGTTGCTCTTTTTCCTAAGTTTTTTTATCAACTCCTCCTAATGAACCAACTCTTCCTTTCTGTCTTTGGGAGATGAGAAATTGTCTATCTCCTTCAATTTTAATAACTTCTAAGTCATTAGAATGAGCAATATCAAATAGGTCTTCAAGTCTTGCTTTAAAATTTCTTTCTTTTTGCATTTGAACTTCTCTTTTTCTCTTACTGTTTTTATGGATTGCTCTCCATTCGTTATAAAGAGTTTCTAATTTAACAATGCAGTTCTGATGATCTCTAAGAGGTATTCGTGCCTTTTGCCAAAAAATCATAGTTTCTGAAATAACTAAACGAGCACTTTCGCGGAGACTTAATTTTACGTGCCTCATATTGTAGAAAAGGACTTGCAAGACCTGTCTATTGGAAGGCAGTTTGCAACCTAATATCTGATTAGTTTCAGTTCCAATCAAGTATACATACTTGCGAAGACTCCAGTTTTGTGCCATTTTTAATTATCAAAATACTTGCACCCGCCTTGCTCGGAAGATAACGCAATATTGAGCGGGAAGCGCGAAAAGAAGTATTCCAACAAAAATGCTGACACAGCGTAAACTGTGCTGACTATCGGAAATCACGTGGGCAGACAAGTGTTTTTGAATTATATTTTAGTGTCTGTTAGATATTATTTACTTTATTCACTTTCATGATTTTTATTTATTTTTTCCCCTCTTAAAAAAGGGAAAAGTTACTGATTTTCATAAAAACTTCAACTTTTAAAGCTTTTGAGGCACCATTTAAAATTGTAGGAATGATTTAATTTTTTTTCTACATTAGTTTTAGACCAGAAGGAAAAAACTGAGGGGGTAAGACTTAGGAAAAAAAAAAGTTGAAAAATAAGGACCACCCTAGTGCACACTTGCAGGGATGTTCGATGAAGTGTTGGAGAATTTTTCAGCTCTTTGAATGCAGATAATGGAAGCACATTGACTTGAGCACCAGTATCGAGCTTGAAAACAATTGTGTTGCAGTTGACCAAAATTTCTTGCAGCCAATCACAGTCCTTGGATGTTAATATTGAACCAATATATGCAATGCTGGGGTTGCAATCTATAGTAGGAACCTGTTTTTGTTGTCTAGGTCATCGGCACACACTTGAGAAGTGGTTCTGCATTTGGCAATTGTGGCATGTTTTGCCAAAGGCTGGGCAATTTCTTGGCGCATGTTGCGAGCCACATCTAGAGCACGGCCGTCTGCGATGGTCGAATGACGAATTTTTGTTGCTTGGATTTGGATGTTGTTTATAGTTGTTACTTTGAGATTTGCCTTGTTTACCTTTATTGAATTTTTTGGGCTTCTGCTGGGTAATTGCGTCTACTTGCGTGGATGCTGATGATGATGTTTGGGACATGGCGAGTGAGTGCATTCTTGAAAGTTCCGCCGACTTGCAAATCTCTATTCTTTTCTTGAGGGAGAGATCCGATTCTCTCAGCAGACGTTCCCGGAGGACATCGTCTCTCAGCCCTTGAATGATTCGATCCTTGATGTTTCTATCGTATGCCGTTGCAAATTCACATTGATCCGCTTGCAACTTGATTTCAGTTAAACGAATCAAAGCTTTAGGCTGGTTTCTGATGCATGTTATTAAAAACAAATGTAGCTAAAGTGACATTACGATACGGTTTGTAATGTTCGTCGAATTTATCCAGCACCTGCTTCATCGTTCTAACTTGCCCAGCTGCAAGAACTAGAAAGTCAAAAGTTAAATAATCCTTATAGGATGATTTTCCAATGATGCTCAGAAGAAATGCGATGCAAGTGTCTTCCTCTTCTTTGTTGTATTTTACAGCGACTTCGAAAAGTTCATATTTCTGCCGCCACTCGCTCCACGCTTCGGCAGGATTGTCGCTGGGAACGAAAGTTTCCATTTGGACATATTGATGAGCCATAATGTAGATGATAGATGGTTGATTAGAAGATAAATGTAAAAAATAGATGATTATTTTACTTCTGACACCATGTCATGAATATTGTGTTGCATAATATGATGATAATTGATGAAGTGCTGTAGGCTTAACAAAAAGGTTTTATTACTGATGCAAGCATGGTACAAAATAAGGTGAGGGTTACCGCTAAAACTGCGATTGATTGATCGATTGATTCATAATACATGACAATCTGAAGCTTTAAAAAATAAATTTTAGGCTATCTTTGGATGATTAAAAAAAGCATGAGAATCGGGAGCTCTCTCTATAGAGACTTTTGATACTGAAGTCTTAAAACTTTATTCGTGAGGATGAATATTAATTCCAAAAGGAAATAATGGGAATTAAATATATTTCTCTTGTATACTCTTTGTGTATAGAAATGTCTGAAATTTTTCAAATTAAAGATGGTACGAAAAGTTTTTGAACAAAGCCAACATTTCAGCTAAAATACAAAAATATACATATGACTTACAATACACAAACTTTTACTCGCACAATGATTGTTAATGATACCTAAATTTAAATTTTTTGTTTCTAATACTGATCAGGTGTATGATCCCCCTCAGTTTTTCTTAGAACCCAATTCTTATCAAAATTTGCTATTGTTAAAGTTACTTGCCATAAAATTTATAAGCGTTCATTCAGGCTCCGTATGATAGTCAATATCCAATATAATATCAGTCAGGGGTGGTAGTTTTCAGGGGCTACCCCTGATTTCAGGGTTTTTCAAATAAGTATTCAGTGTTTCACAGAATGCTTTTCCATGATTTGACTTTTGTTCATTTTCGCCCTTTCCTCCTTAGCGAGAAAACAAGCTGAACATTACACATGTTCATTTTTGTATAAGGTAGATTTTTTTTTTTTTTTTTCACTATCTAGGTTACGGGCTTTTACATGACAGAAATTTCAATTCTTAAATAGTTTCCTTTTACATTCTTGAGGCTTGAAGTCCTGATTTTCTTAAACAAGTTAAATGAGTATGAAATATTTATCTTCCTATTTGCTATTTTATGTTGATTTCATTAACATTTACAAATAATTTGAATGCCCCTCCAATAAAAAAAAAAAGACCTGTTCAAAAACATCCCTCCAAAAATTTCTATGATGCAATCTGCGCTATCCTTCTCTACATTAAATGCATCTCTGCAAATAAAACATAGAGCATTAGAAACATTTCAGGCTTCATTACATTTCACCTTTTACTTTCAGGGTTTTTAATGTTGAGTCACTATCACCCCTGATCAGTATTATATTGGCCAGTATCAGTATCAGCTATGCTACATTTTATTTTTAAAGCATTAAATTATCACATTTTAGTAATGACTTCCAAAAATAACCAGCATTGCCTGGGTCATTAATAATTATGCAAAATAATAGCAACTTTTATTTGTTCTCAATAAAAATTCTCAAAACATTTCACACTCATGGGATTAAAAAGAATTCCTTCCTTACGCATTAAATTAAAACAGCAGTAATGTAATGATTAAAAATAATATTCATTTACAAACGAAAGCACATTTAAGCATGTACAAATCTGAAGAATTTCCAAAATGTGGTTTAAATTTTTAATCTTAATTTATCTTTTGAATGTAACATCCTATCTTCCTTATATGACCAGTGAACTACAAACTGATAAAAATATATCCACTGGGCATATCCCCCTCCCTCCCTCTCTAAAATAAATATTTTTAAAAAACTGAAAAATTGTTTCATTGATGATTTACTTCAATTTCTAAATTTATCGATGAGCCCGGCGCAAGTAATTTCGTGACTGACTGTAAAAGTGTAGATTTCTTCTTTGGGAACCCATTGAAAGGGGAAAGTTATTGGTGTTTAATTGGGTTAATACTGCAAAACCACTGTTAAGGTAAAGTGAATTAATAGTGCCAAAAATAGTGTTCTTTCCAAAAACTCCCTACAAAAAAAAAATGCATGTTTTTTTTTTTTTTTTTTTTTGCAGAAGTGTGCTATTACACGTGCAAGCCACTCAACGTACACACTGAGAGTTCAAAAAACTGCTTCCTCGAGACCCGTTTTAGAACTTTCCAGAGGAGAGGAAGAAAGCATAGAGTATATACTCAATGCTATAAGGAAAAACACCAAAATGCATATACAAACTCACAATTACATTCTTTTTAAAATCTGAGGGGAAGGCAGTTCACCTGTTCCCTGCTTGTCCAAGTGATGGTCCCCCCCCCCCCCCCCCCCCACCATCGGTTTGATGAAGGCCATATAGCTTCAAACTAAAAAGCTTATAACTTGTTTTTTATTCAACTTTGAAACTTCAAACAGATTCCATCTGGTATAGAAAAATCAGCTCTTTTTTGGACATATAATGCTTATATGGGCAAGGATTTTTTTCATCTCTATATTAGGGAATTTATGTGAAAATTACACTTAAAATTAGAATATTAAAAAGAACTACCTAACTTTTTTTTAACTGAACTCTGAACCATATTCAGTTTCATCAACTGAATTTCAACTTTTTTTTAATACATTAGTAATGAAAGAAACATTAATTTTAAGTCTAAATAGTACATTAATAATACAAAAAATAAACAGCAGTAACTTGCAGTTACTAATAAAGAATTTACTTTTGCACTGATTAAAAATATAGTATTTTCGAACCCTGCTTACCAGGAAACTTTCTTCATGCCCATATGTATTCCTTCTTTAGGAAAATCCACTGGACATTTGCTAATACTTAATGAAAAATTAGTCACATCGAGAGTGAGTATAGTCATTACAAACTATAATGTTCTCAAAACCAGTTTGTAATAACGATAGCCATGATTACTGTACCAGATTTGTTGCACTTGGTAATTTTTGCTATTAATTTAATGCAGTAACTTTATTTAATATTATTTTCCCATTAAAAGTAAGTTGTTAAAAATTCTAATACATTTGTTATAAAATTACATACAGACACTTTGAATTCATGTAAAATTTTGATTTTTGGTTAATTGATTGATGAATATATATACAATGTTTTTTTTTTTTTTCTTAAATCTATAAATTTCTATTTTGTATTGTTAATTTTTTGCAGGTGAATCATACAGTAACAACATATAGACTGAAGTTCGATACTGTTAAAAATGGCAAGCTTAAGTACAGAACTCTGTCATCTTTATTTTCAGAAAGGATTGCTGTCTGGTTAAAATCTTGCTTTCCGCCATGATTACAAATTATTCATTTAAGTAAGAACCTAATATCATGAATAAAAGGAAAAAAAGTCATCAGCTTTCGCCAAAAACTAAATCAAAGCAGGCAAGAAAAAAAAAAGATAGTCCATCAACTAGTAGAGTTCAAAAAACTTGCTCACCATCCTCCAAAAAAAATGCTTGTGGTAAAGTTAGTAAAAATGTTTCTTCAAATAGTGTTATTAATCTCAATATGCCAAACGATACCAGTTCACATTGCGACTCAATTCCTGAAAGTTATTCTGTGGAATTCAGAACTTCAGATATTAGTCCCAACCCAAGTATGGAATCTGAATCATTTTCTATTGACTCCAAAGTTTCAGACTCTGAACTGTTGATAATATCAAGTGATACTGATGAAAATGACATCTTGAAAGCTAGATCATCAAACCTTTCAGAAAAAAATCTTTCTGAATTTGTGAAAAATGAAATTTTAACTCGGGAAAATCTTGATTTTTCTGAATCAGATCTTAACTTTGACAGCATTGCATCGTTATCTGAAAGTGAAATTAGCGTAGACCAAATTGTTATAAATAAAGAATCTGATATTTTTCTGCCTAAGAATCCTTCTAGTATTCATGGTAAAGCAGAAAGCATAACATTAAACTTATCAAACTGTATGAATTCTAATGCGTTCATAGATAGAAAAAGTTTTATAAATCAATTGAATTTAATGCCTGTATTAAATTCAGGGTTAAATTTCACGAACTGTACGCACTGCTTTAGGCTGGGGGTGGACAGTAGCTCATTCAAAGATGCTTTTGAATTTCATTGTTTAAATAAATCATGTCATCCTAATGCTGTAAATAAAAATGTTATCCATTTTAAAAGATCACTTTCTCAACCAAATAAACAATTCAACATTAATAGCGTTGCAGGTTCTTCACTGGGACAAGAAAATCAAAATTCAGAATTACTTCAGTCTTGTGATCAAACTGCCCATGATAGTACAGAATGTTTGGAAGAAGTTAAAAAACAAAAACGAATGCCATTTGTAGTGTTAGAAAGGATACATTTCACTAATTTTTATACTGATGAGTCTGTTGATAAGTCTACAAATACCACTGGCGGTATTGTTGAAGTAATAAATGATGTTTCTCACAACTCACCAAAAAATGTTAAAAATGCACTTGACAGTACATCTCCTGAAAATGTTATTGTAAGTATACCCTCAGTTAGTGAACCAAAGTCAAAAAGTCTGGAAAATGTTGTATCACTTGAAACAATTTCGAATGAAATTGTTGCTCCTTTGCCAGAGTCAGCAGTACTCCTTTTCAAATCGCCCAAAAATAAGGAAAAAGATTTTGAGAAGTTAGTTTTAGAAATTCCGGAAAAACTACCTGATGAAATTATGGCTTCTTCACCGGAATCAGCCGAACTGCCAATCAAATCTCCCAAAATTAGGAGAAGAAATTCAAATAAATCAGCTTTAGAACATTCTGAAAATCCACCTGATGAAAGAAATACTTCTTCACCTGGAGATAGTTTGAAAAACATGAGTCAGAATTGTGATGTATTGAAAACGGTGTCCAATAGCTGTAGTTCTCAGTCTTCATTACCGGAAGAAAATTCAAATGTGCCAATTAAATATGTGAAAAAAGTTAAAGCTCCTCTAAAAAAGAAAAGGCTGGTAAAGAAAATTATTTCAAAAGCATTTAAGATTCCTCTTACTACAGTTAGGGGGGAAAATATTTCTTCAACTATAAATAATTCAACTGATTTAAGTCAAATTTCCAAAGACGTAGCATCTGATCCTGCTCATTTGGCTGACAGTGTTGAGCTATCCTGCGATAACAGTAGTCTAAAAAATGTGTTAAATAAATCTGCAAGTACTTGCGTCAATGAAAAAATGACTGATGAATCAACCGATATATTAGCTCGGCAAAAAAATATATTAGCTTCAGCTATAACTGAAACTATTTTGAAAACATCTGAAGGCCAAATATGCAGTGTTTCACCTTCAAGTGATTTAACCCATGATAGTAGCATGGCCAAAACGAATAACCTTTTGGTTCCGGTTATTGAGAGAACTAATTCAAATAGTGATTTGAAGAGAAAAAAGAAAATAGTAAAGCAAAAATGCATAAAAAGCAAACAAACACCAAATAAGTTTCAAAATTTTTCTATAACCATACAAAAGGATTCAGCAGAGCGAAAAGTAGACTCCACTTTGCAAACATTAGATTTGGAACAAAATATAAGCCCTAACCATGGAATTAATTCTGAGCAGGCAAATAATTGTGTTGGAAGTGATCTGCTATCTGCTCACGTTGACAAAAAACTGAAAACAGGAAAACCTGAAAAACTGAATGGAAAAATTGTTGAATGTTCCTTACCAAAAAAGAGAAAGATAGAATGCACTGTGTCTCAAATTTCTAGCTCTGAAAAACGGTTCATTTCATCATCACTTGAAGATCCGGATTCAGTTAATGAAGAAAACCTTCAAGATAATGCTGCTGAAGAAATATTGGAACTTCATCTGCAGGATGGTGATGCTGCATTGGAGGATTTTGTAATGGAAGACTGCCAACCTGCCTGTTCATCACAATCTGTATCATCTGATTCACATTCAGTTAATAATTACACTGGATTTACTCAACCATCAGAAGAGGTTACTCAATCGCCGACCTATAGAAGCAACAGTGCTGACAGTTATAAAGGAGGTATATCATCAGAAGATAGTGAAAGTGACAGCGATCATGATTTTAAGAGGTAATATGACTGGATAATTGATTTTTTTTTTTTTTTTTTTTTTTTTTTTTTTTTTTTTTTGTTGAATTAAAGAACAGAAAACAAAGTTATCCCATTTTTTGTCTTTTTTTTTTTTTTTTTGAGTAATCAGCCTTGCTAAAGCTTGGCCATGAAGAGATGGTGCTTGACCTTGAAGAGGAAATAGACCGCTTCATTTTAATGTTGGTAGGATCTGCGAGAAAATTAGTTTTTTACGAACTTAGTATCAGTTTTTATTGCCTGCGTGATCTGAAACAACCTATTAGGGATGCACCAATAAGCAAATTGGCCGATTACAGATTAATCAACAGTTGATAATCGGCTGAGCCGATTAATGATAAGGATGATTGTTTTTCTACTATTAATTTTACCATCACTGTTTTTTCTCTCTTATACAATTCCAAGGTTAGAAATATAGTAAGTAATTTATTTCTAAGAGATTTTTTTTTTTTTTTTTTCATTTTCTTAGTTTTAACAAAAAAATTTCAATATTTTATCAAATTTCTCAGAACCAATTTTCATGTAATTGTCAATAATATTATTAACATATTGTTAGTTATGTTGATTGGACATAAACATTCAAAAAAGGGGGGAGGGTGTGGTGAGCACTCCAATTTAGAAGTACTTTTAGTTCATGTTTTTAATAATTCGTAGCAATTTAATTCAATACTTTTATATATTCTTTGAAAATTAGAGGTTGTCAAAAAGCACTGTGCTAAGGAGAAAACTATCACCACATGAAAAATGTTGCAGCATTGTCTATGTATATTAGGGGTGCGACATCGAAGGCAAAACATCCATGTTTCAAGACATCGATGTTTCAAAATTAAGACATTGATGGTGTTGATACATCGACCGAAAACATCGATGTTTTCAAACATTGATGTTTCAAAACATCGATCTTTTTTTATAAAAATTACTTCATATTTAAATGTACAGTAATGCAGTAACTTCCCAATACATTGCGCCTCTTTATATCGCTCAATTAGATTTATCTTTTGTCTCCTGAAAACTTTTTTAGCCAGATAGACCCTGCAACTGTTGATTAACTGTATAACTTTTATTTGTTGCATATTTTTATGAATCTTTTTTTGTTGAAATGTAAAACACCGTTATCTAAAAAAATTTCTAATGCAAAACAAAAACAACGATGTTTAAAAATCGTTGACCGTAAATCATCCGTTGTAATTTAAAAAAAAAAACTATTTCAATACGAAAGGTATTGCAACTGTTAAAGTTTTTTTTTTTTTTTTATTTTTATTGCTTTTTGCTGAAGTGTAAAACAGACATCGAAAGAAAAAAAAATACGGAAGGCAGCGAAACAGCGATCATGATCATTAAAAGGCATTGACCTTAATTTCATCCATGGTAACTATCAAAAACGTCTTCTAACGAGATTGATAGTGCAACCGCTGATTAACGATATAAGATATAACTTTTGGCGATATAAGATATAACTTTTGGCAGCATATCTTGATGATTTTTTTTTCTTTGCTGAAATTTAAAACATTTACATAAAGAATAACAATAAAATAAATAAACATAAAAACATGGCGAAAGCAAATTAGAAATGTTTTAGAAACATCGAGAGCAAAACATCGATAACAATCATAGAAAATGAATCAGATTAATACTGAAACTTCTGATTAAGGATGAAAACTTCTTAATATGTCTGCATATTGCATATTTTTATCAAGCTTTTTGTGCTGGATTATAAAACATCGACATCGAGAAAAACATCGATGTTGGAAAAACGTCGACCCTCAAATATACATCGATGGTAAAAACATCGACATCAATGTCACAGCCCTAATGTATATTTATTTAAAGTAGGAAAATTAACTAAAAAAAACTTGATATCAGCTGTGAAAATTATTATTACTGTTAATAAAATTTTTCATCATAGTTTCTTAGTGAAGGTATAATATTTGAAAAATATTTTTTTGGCCAATTAATGGGCCCGATTTTGACGATTATTAATAGTCGGCAAAATGACTGATTACGGACGATTAACTGGCGCATCCCTACTACCTATTATAAAATACAGCGGTTCATTTCCACTTAAAGGCCACACCCCATCTCTCCGTGGCCAAGCTTTAATTGTCTTCGCTTGCCCAAGTGGAGCATCCTTAAATCCTAGTGTCTTGTCTTTGCCTCGCATGTTACAACCATGTTATGCATTTCAATGTGGGCATATAATTTATCTGTTGGTTTTTTTTTTTTTTTTCAAATCTATTGTCCTCTTCTAAAAATATTTTAACCTTTTTTTTTTGCATATGTTTGAGTTTGTAATTCTTTATTTCTGATATGCATCCTGTGCAATTGCATTCATAAAAGTCTTGTTTGCTGCGCTCTAAAGTTTTACTTAATGTAAGTATAATTGTAATACAGTAGAACCTCATTAATTCCCCCTAAAGCACACTTAATTCAAAAAGAAAGAAGATTTGTGTGTAGAAGGTGCAGAAAGAAGATTTGTGTGCAGTAACTTGCTGCCACAGTGCACATCATCTGTCAATTTTCGATAAATTAACTGGAATAAAAAGTTACTTTGTTTTGTTTTTTTTTTAATTGACTTTTAGCACTCAAAGGTAATTCTGCAATATACTTAAGCAAACAATGTTACAAATATATTTCGGCAAACTGTTTAAGTTAATGTCAATTTGCATGAATTGTTAATTTTTAAAGATTGATAGGATTCAAATATTCCATACCCAATAGCAAAATCCAAGTTGAAAGTTTTCTGTAATTTGATGTGACACTCTTTAAAATAATTATTTGTAAAATAAGTTTTAGCATATATTTTTTTTCTTTTTGAAACTTACAGCTTGTAAGTTTTAGTGTCTATCTGTATACAAAAAACAAAAAAAGTAATTTTAATCGTGTTTTCATTTCTCATTCTTTTTTAGATTTCGCAAAGAAAGCCCATGTGAAAAAAAGAGTAGTTCAAAGGTAAAATAATTTTTTTTACGGCATTTTTATACAGATTTACAATACATCAAATATTTCTATAGTGTTCACTTGTGTTGTGATGTTTTGATTTGCAATTTTGAAATAGAAAAGAAATGTTTTTTTTGGTGCATTTATAATTTAATGTTTAAAAGTAAAAATTAATTACTAAAATATTCATGCACAGTTTTCTAAATGTGCCTGGTAATCTCTATATATAAAGATGACGGTGTTCGTTTGTTTGTTTGTACGTTTGTAACCGCTGGCCAGAAGCCCCCACAGCACCTACAGACCTGAAACTTGGCACAAAAATTCGAACGTATCACCCTGTAATGCACCTCGAAAGCCAAATTCTAAATTTCGAATTAGTTATTTTTAAATTGATTAATTAGTATCATTTTTGGTGTATCCGCCATAATTGAGGGGGGAAACCTTCCCCCACCCCATAACATTATATATAGCTGGAAAGGGTTTTTTTTTCTGAAAAAGAAAAGTTGTTGCACGTTTCTGTCCGTTAATTACGACAGGAGATATTAATTAATCAAATTTGGTCAATTTTCAAGGCATAACTCTACGCAAAACTGAAACACTAGAGCCATTTTCCATGCAAACTGCTCTTTCGTCTCTGAAGTTACATAGTGGTTTAAATTTGCGTATAGAGTTAAGCCTTGAAAAGTGACAAAATTTGAATAATTAATATCTCCTGTTACTTACTTAACTTAATGTATTTTTGATTTATTTGGCGAATTGGGTTTTAAACTTCAACAAGACTTTTAGTGGAATTTAAAAGGTTGTGAAGCACATTTTACTTAAAGACTAGGGGAAATGGTAGTTATTGGACCCCATATGCCAGTGAAGATAATGTGACAGTAGCAAAAATTGGTATAACTTCTCTGAAAACTCCTATAAATTTGTGTACGCCATCTACTTCAAACAAAATCACTCATTGTAACAAATTTATCGATGATTACCAACAAAATACGCCAAAGAGTAAGAGAACATTTCTTAATAGGATAGACAAAAAGAAACATTCTTTATTATTTCTGAGAGTTATAGAGCAGCTATTGAAAATAATGAGCAAGAAAAGCAGCAAAAGGAGTGGAAAAAAAAGAAAAGAGAACTGAATGGACAAGCAGCCGTACAGAAAGAAAATGCTTTAAAGAAGACTAAAACAAATAAAGATAAGTCAAAAAATACAAAAGAGAAAGATGGAGAAAGATATTGAATGCTATAATGTTATAATATACTTAATGAATGGAAAATATATTCAATTAATGGTATAATACCTTCATATAATGGTATATCATATTCATGTAAAGGTATAATATTTTCGTATATGTATGAATAATACAGTATCACTTTGAATGTTTACATGGCCAATAACTGTCTGGTTTCATGGCCCATAACTATGATAAGGTGGCCAATTACTATCAATTTGACATTTTTGTTTTTGCATTGATTTTTTTCTAATAATATATTTGAAAAAGTGTTTTCAGACAGTATGAGTAGTAAAGTACATTAATATAGTATCATATGAAGTATTTTTTATTTATTCAGAAATATTTCATTCATTTTTTATCCAAGCGTACAAATACACTGGCGGAAAAAAAATCCCAACACCAAGAAAGACTTGTATTAGATGAACGAAATTTGGTAGGCGTGTTTATATAACTGAAAGATGACATCGTTTGAAATTTCGTGTTCCGCGCATAAGTGTGGCGCAGCTGGCGTCACTCAGAACATGCAAATAAGGCTTGTTTTAAAAGCGTGTTGTGAAGCTTGTGTGTATTATTTTCCGTGAAATTGGACGAATTGCGTTCATGTTAGCCAGGAATACCTTTTAAGAAGACGAAGAAGCCATTATCAACAGCTCACCGAGTTTAAACGAGGTCGTACAAATTGGCTACCAGAAGATGGATTTTCATTTAGCGATATTGCAGAAAGACTTGGGTGGGAATGTTTCCACCATGCATGATTATTGGAAGCTATGGGCAAGGGATGGTACTACCTCAAGAAGATCGAGTTCCGAGCTGCCACGTGGCACGACTGAGAAGGAAGATCGCCGAATCTTGCGTACGGCTGTGGCGCATCGTACTGCATCTGCGGCTGACATTCGAGCTGCAGTTGATACCGTCGTGACCCAAGGAACGGTAAGAAACTGTTTACTTCAAGGACAGCTCCGAGCCAGGCAGCCTGTAGCCGGTATTCCATTGACTGCAAACCATTACCTTTTCCGACGGCAGTGGTGCCACGATAGAGCTCACTGGAGGTCGGAGTGGAGATCTGTTGTAATTTTTGATGAAAACAGATTCTGAATTAGTGCCAGTGGTGGCTGTATATTGGTCAGAAGGAGGCCAGGGGACCGCCTGCATCCAAGCGGTCTACGGCCTAGACACACGGGACTCACACCTGGAGTTATGGTCTCTGGAGCAATTTCCTCCGCCAGCAGGGGCATTCTTGTGGTTATCCCAAACTCACTGACTGAAAATTTGTCGTCAGTCTCTTAATTTAACCAGTAGTACAGCCCTTCATGAGTAGCATTCAAGGGGGCGTTTTCCAACCGAATAACACTCGCCCTCACATCGCTGCTGTAACGCAATGTACTCTACAGAGTGCTGACATGTTACCATGACCTGAAAAATCACCAGGTCTGTCTCCAATTGATAATGTATGGGATATCATGGGAGGGCACCTCGAGCATCATCCACAGTCAACAATGACGGTCCTAGTATTGACACAGCAAGTGCAACAAGCATGGAACTCCATACCACAAAGTGACATTCGGCACCTGTATGACATAATGCATGCACGCTTGCAGGCTTGCCTTCAAAATTCTGGAAGTTACACCCTCTATTAAATTAACAAAATTTCACATTTGCACAGCATTTTCTTGAGCTTAAATTAGCCAGTGATCTTGTACATTTAATCAATTAAACATGTTAACTAGACAATTGCATTGCCCAAATTTCATTACTCTACGGCAGTGGTGGCCAACCCGCGGCACGCGTGCCACAGTGTGGCACGGCGGAGTATTTAGAGTGGCACGCGAAGACTTATTGATTTTTTTTCAAAATTGAGAAAATAATGTGGTTTTCAGCAATTTTGTGGAACTTTTTAAACCTTATTCTCATAGTTGAAAAAATCCCTTTAAAATCTTACTGCTAATTCATTTGTATTTAATTATAAATATAATACGTTATAATATGGTCAAAAGCTTAATCTGGAGATGTAATCGTGCGATCCATAAATGATTTGGACAAGAATCCAAAGAGAGGGAGCTGGGGGGGGGGGAATGTTCCCAAAACTCTAAGTGATTCTGAGGATTCCGACTCAGACTCGGATGGTTTTTTAACGGATGGCACAACTTAATCACACTCTACCAAAGATGGTTCAGAAAATAACCAGAAATTTGAATTATCACTGAGAGGAAAGTCTTTGGGCTAAAACTTTCTAAATTAACTTAACTGTTAGCCACTGTCGGATCTCGGAGAGAGCAAGGGAGCCTTAGCTTCGGACAGCAAAACTTAAGTGTATCGAAAGCCCAAATGCGGTTCTAAAATTGTGTCATGAACTCTCTAGGAGTCCAAAAAATTCTTAAAATTACGTTTTTCACCCTCTTATTGCAGAAAATTTCTGGAGAAGTGTCCTTTCCTAAGATCCCTATGTTTAGAAATGCATTCTATGTGCATAAATTCTAAACATTTCCAGAGAAAAGCCGCTTTTCTACCTCTTCTTTTAAATTAGTCAAATGTATCCTAAAAGGACATTTTTGAAACTTCTATTTCAAAAAGATTGCAGTGCGGATTCCCCTTTTCCTTGCCTGAGACGTCGTCAACTTTATGTATGTGTTTTTTAACGAAGGAGCCTTCGAATCTCCCAACCTTTTCCTTAACATCACCAACTATTACACGAATTGCGTGGTAAGAGCCTAAAGATGGAAACATTTCTGGAGGGACCCCCGAACTCTTCTAAACAATCTAAGAATGTATCTTTTAGTTTTCAATTTTGAAATTATTAATGGAAGAGCAAGCATTACTTCCCCCAATAGCTCAAAATATAGTCTAAAACTCCATTTTTAAAACTTCAGTTTAAAAAAAATCCCATGACAGCCTCCAAATCCCGGGCCTTCCAAAGTTATTAAAGATAGTCTAAATTGTTTTGCAGACTTTAATTTAAAAAACTTTCTTGTGAAGGGCTGCCGAACTCAGTTTCCCAAACGTTACTACAAAAGGTGCCGTGAAATTAAAAGTTAAACAACGAGGAGATGGCGAGTCGATTGGAAACGGAAACGGACCATTTTATTTAAAATAGGTTGGATTAGGGAGAAAGCACAACTTCACTGCTAACACGTTCCAGCAGATCCAACCTATTTCAAAATGAAGTGGTCCGTTTCCGCTTCCAGTCGATCCACCATCTCTTAGCGGTTTAACTATACGCGTTTACGATTTCAGTTTTGAAAACTCTAAGAGGGATATCTCTACATTCTCCCTCTTATTTAAAGTCTGCAGATATGGCCTAGACCTGAACCTTTCGTTCTCGATGACTACTCAAAAATGACTTCACACAATGCCGCGAAAAATTTCAGTGGAAGCCCTGAAAGGTACCTTTCTCCTATCGTTTTCAAATAAAACCTAAAGTCACATTTTTAGGACAATTTCGAACATGCTTTGGAAGAGATGAACTTGATAACATTAAGGTTTCGCTCTATGTGAGTCTACAATTGTACTTTTCAAACTTCAATGTTGAAAATTTTCCAGAGAGCGAGAGCCCCTACCAATTTACCGTTTCCATAACCTGACCAAAAGCAAAAAACGAGTTTTCCCTGCACAGAGCTTCTTCACTGCTCAAACTTAGAGAAATAATATAGTATTTGAGTAAAAGTTACACAATCAGCTCATAAATTTAAAAAAAAATCCCTTTTTTTGTCATTGAAAAATTCAAAGTGGCACGCGAAATATTTCTTTTCCCGAAAGTGGCACTCTTCCCAAAAAGGTTGGCCACCCCTGCTCTACGGCAATTTTTTCTTGGTGTTGGGATTTTTTTTTCCGCCAGTGTACGATGTCGCTAAAGTAGCCAATAACTATACCGTTTCACCTATAATAATTTTACTTCTGAGGGTTGGAGTGAATTTAAATTTTAACTTCCTTCCCATTTAAATGCACGGGCATCGCCGTGCGGGTACTGCTAGTATTATATAATGATAACAATAGTATTGCTGTGGTTTTTTTTACTTTTTTTTAAGAAAAACAAATAAAAAAGCTATAAATTTATTCGGCTGTACTAAACTTGAAGTGTAGAAAACTTTATCTTTAAATTTGGATTTTACTACATTGCATCCAGTTAACATGTATAGTATAAAATTGTACATACTGTAAACAGTACACCAAACCTAGCTCACTGGAGTTGAACTTTAGTTCGACTGGTTCGTCCAAAAAATATGTCTGTATTTTCTGCCCTCTCTTTGCAAACTGAGATCAGTCGATGAAACTATGGAAGGTTTTTCAAATCTATAAATGGTCTGTCCCAAAAAATTGCGAATTTTTAAATAAATTATTGTCATTTTGTGCTACTTTTTCTTCATTTTCAGCCTTAAAATTATCTTAATACTTGTAAAAATTATTATTCATCAGGGTTAGAAATTAATAAAAAATCGTACTGGTCCGCTTTAAATTTAATACTAAACATGTTGGCACTTAAAATCATTTGCTTTATGATCACTTTTATTTTAAATAAAACTATTACATTTGTAACTCACTGATTGAACAGTAAAAAACAACACTAAATTTCAACACATATTTATTTTAATGTAAAATTACTGTAACTGCAAATACAGTTCAAAATAGTAAAACATTTATATACTGATGAGGATTTGCTTAATCTTTCAAAATGTACATTTCTTTTAATGCACACAATTACTTTTCAGAATTAATGTTTTTGCTTTTACTATTAAGTTCACATTTTTCTGATACTATATGGATGCATAGAAAAAAGCCTTTCTAGACCTTTCTCCTGATTGGAGCCGAAGGGATCACAGCTCTCAATCTCTGCAGTATCTAAATAGATTTTCATTAAGTCATTTAATGTTGAGTTACTTAGCTCGTTTCTCCAGTAATTTTTTACTTCTAAAACTCTGAAGCCCCTCTCAGCTTCAACTGAGGTGCATGGTATCAGAATGTCAATTTGTGATAAGATGTTCTTGTGTCCAATGTGAAATTGGAAATTGATATCCTCCAATGAAAACTTATGAGGCGCTTGACTTCTATAAATAAATTTCACATTCCAAAATCAGGGTTAAGGTCTTCGGGCCACTTTGCTAAAGATAAAATTTTCGGCGCAGGTGGTCCGACGGACCACTGATTATTTTTTTCTGGTAATTTCACTGGTCTGGGTCCAGTGGACTAGCAGTAATATCGAACCCTGATTCATGATCATACGATCTCATAATTTCTATTATATCTGTGCTCAACCTTAAATTGATAAAATTGACTAAGATGGTTATTAAAACCATGCTTTGTTCTCTAACCATTACTATACCGAAATTCCCCCGTCCATGGGATAATTTGAATATAGTGTATTGAGAATTTAACTGCATTAAATTGATGTGAATTGCTTTCTTGTTGATGCTGCATTTCGTTACATTAATGGCTTTATTTCTCAACAGGATGATAATTATTTACCTGATAGAAGAGATCTGGAAAAGCAGTTGAAAAACCTGTGCAAAAAGGGTGCCTTAAATGATGCTATTGCTCTGACTAGTAGCTATTTACCCATTAGTTCAGATGAAGTTAGAGAAGAAATATTTCTTCAATTGCTTTTATTAATTTTTGATTCCTTCACCAACAATAATCTAACCAGCTTAGATAAATGGCCAATAATGGAAAACATTATGGATCTAATGAAAAAACTTAATCTTTACAGTGCTATCATTTGTTCTACAATCATATGTTATTGCCACACTGAAACTGAAATGTGGATTTACACTGAAAAAGTATTCGATAATTGTAAGCAAAAGAACATACCTATAAATGCTGAAGCCATTATTGCATTTGGAGATTATTTATCACACAAACTTTCAATACCTGAACATTTTGCCAAGTTCCTAAATTTTTTACAGTATGTAAAAAATGTTTGCAAGAAGAGCATTCCTCCAGCATTTTTGCATTCAATTCTTAAATGGTCAATGACTTCAGAAGACATTTTTGATCATTTTGATCAAATCTGCTCTTTCTTGCCTGGCATTAATGACCATGAAATAGATGTAGTTTTGCTGCAGGAATTTCTCATGTTTTGCATGAAAAATGATTGGTGGCAATATGTTGCTAAATGTTTTCTTTGTTGGGTACAAGGTCCAAAGAAAATTCTGCTAGGTTCTCTTCTTCATGCATTAACTGCACAGTACATGCATAGTGAGGATCTAATATTCAAGTTTGCAATGGCTGTACATGGTAAGCAATATTTAACTAAAAGTTAACTATAATTCATGCTTTATATAATGTAAAAGCAATCTGATTTTTTTAAAAAGTTATATTTTTTTCATGAATGAAATGACTGCTATTAAAAAGCAACCCCCCCCCCCCTATTTACAGCTATTTTGTTGTCTTTTTCTTTTAATACTTTTGAAAAACTTTTAACTCTGCATATTACTATCTCTTACTCATATTTCACTACACAATTCAGCTGTTGATTAATGTAACTTATGATAAAGCTGCTTACAATTTTTGGTGGTTTATTCCTGCTGTTTTGTGTTCTCTAAAGCTGTCAAAGCTCCAAATTCATCCTTCATGTTACTGAAATAATTACTGACTATCCTCGCAACTAATTTTCTTATTTTGCATTTGAAAGTTATTTCAGTTAGAGTAATTGCTAAGTTTTTTTATAAAATAAATTATTACATTTCCTCGCACAGATAGTTTTATTGGTCAACAGGGGCGGCTCGTGTATAGGCACTGCGGAACTGCAGCACCCTCAACTTTTGTACTCGCATAATGCGAAAATTTATTCAATTATATTTCTTTGAAATAATTGATTTTACCATGAAGAATTGTAGACATTCTCTGATCATTTATTTACTATTACAAGCAAGTATTAAAGCGGCACTGCTGTTCACAGTGTCATATTTTACGTTAAATAGATGCGCTCGCCACGGTTTGTTGCCGCTGTGATATGCAGTATCATATGCACACTGCATGATATGCATTGCCATATGCACAAAATGGCACTGCATTTGAAGCAGTTATTTTCAAGAGCGTGATCAATAGAGAAGGTTGAAATTTGTTAAAAGCGAAATTTTGCCTTGTGTTACAGACCTGTAATCGAACCTTAGGAAATAAGTTCTGTGCAGGGCTGACTAGAGACCATGTTAGCCCAGTTGGAAACAAGGGGCTAAACTCGGATTCGGTGTTGTAGAATTTTTATTAGATTAATGCGCAGGGGGGGATCAAGCCTTAGCTCTCTGCGACCCTGGTTTTGTGTCTGTGAGCAAAATTCAAAACCTCTGATTTTCGCAGCTCTGACTGAGAAAGTTTCCCTTAAAACAAAATTCCGTTCTTTAGCGAATACATTAAAATATCTCAGCTAGGAATAAGCAACAATGAAAAATTAGTTATTTTTATTATGTATTTATTTTATTTATATGTTTAGTTTTTTTTTTTTTCTTAAATGTCCAATTTTTAAAACAAAGCTAGGTCTTGTATGGCGTTCTAAATGAAGAAACTTTGGTGCTAAGTCAGGCCGACACATCAGCCGTTTTGGATCTCTGATAATCCAAGCTTTACAACAATGGAAAATCCGATCAAAATGCCTGCTCGTCTGTAAAATACCTTAGTTGGAACAGTTAGTCCATTTGTGACATAGGCATTTGAAATGAAACAGCGACTGAATGACGTTTAAGGGTATTCTTTAGAGGAAAAAATGAGTTAAAATTTAGAGAAAAAAGTAATTCCCCACTGTTTTCAACAGTGCTCTTTCGAGAAAAAATAGAAAAAAAAAGTGTGGAAAATGGAAAACACTCCTATTGATCACTGCCATGGTCCAAATTCATTTCCATATTCCACTTCTCTAAAAAAAGTCTAGAATTTTTGTGTTTTGAAAAAAACAACCCAACTATATCTCTCGCCATAATTTTGGTATGTTTAAACTTTGAGACTTGCAGCACCCCCATCAATTTAAGTCAGGAGAAGCCACTGTTGGTTAATCTTATCAGTCATTCATCCCAATTCACTCTCTTCTAATTTTTCCCTTTAAAGTATTAGTTTTTTATGAGAACCAATTTTAGAATACTGTTCATTGTTTTGTTATTGAATGTCTGAAGCAAAATGGATTAGGACTAGAACAGCTGAGAAGTTAATTATCTTTTGATAAATGACCTTACATCCTTTGCATTTGTTTTGGATCAGGTTATATTTTATATCATTACTAGGGGAATGTGGAACAAAGTAAAATAGTTAAGATAGCTGACCTATTTCAATATGAACGTATTGGAAATTTGTTCTGAAAATTACTGTACATAAAGATTGAATAATGTATTTTGTATGACAACTTGCACTGAAATATAATTTTTCATTTTCGGCAGTTATTATGCACCTTCAAAAAAGGTAAAAATTTTCCACTTTAAAAAATCATGGGGCAAAGTGAAAAATGCAATATTTTCACAATGGAAAGGTTTTTATTAGATGATTAGCAGTTATTTTCAATAAATGAACATTTAAATAAACAGATAAATGATTTACTAATGAAAAATAAACAAAGAAATAAATAAGCAAATGAATGAACTCATTAATGTACGAGAAAAAGTGAATAAAATAGAGAACGAATAAGAAAAACAGTGAATGAATCAATACATAAGTGAATTAATAGGTAAAAAAATTTAAATTAATTAATAAATAAAGAAATGCGTACGTGATTTGAAAAGTTCATTCATTAGTAAACGAAATGAACTATTTTACTTTGCCCTATCCACTTTGACCCTTGACAAATTACATTGAACATTCAAAATAAAAATTTGCTTAATGTAAAATCGATAAGTATTGCACTCTACATCAGTAGATCTTAACTAATACTTAAAATGACAATTACAAAAATTTTATAATTGTATCATTACCAAAAATATTTTTGAAAAACCATGAATATTACAATAAGTGTATCAAATTTTGAAAAGGACTTGGATAATTTTTTTTGTTTATCTTTACACCTGTCTATTTGTTGACAGGAGTTAACTATGTCTAGGGACTTTGTTAAAATATTGCTAGATAGGTGGCGCTGCAAACTATGAAAATGTTTTGCCATTTCACTTTGCCCCGCATTCCCCTTCTTTGCAATACTCCATATTTGTGTTGCACTCCAGAGTACTGCAACATGAACTTGGAAAACACCTAAATTAAGAAAAATCACTACTATAAATCTGAGTTATATTCTTCATACAACAGTATACAAAAATTATCTCTTATTGTAACTTAAGTAAGCCATTAGACGTAATTGTGAAAATATTGTATACTTTAAATTTTTACTATCTTCTATTTTAGTTGTTGACAATGTTGTCTTATATATATATGCATATAATTTTTTTAACCTTTTTTCAGGCTCGAGTGGACAGTTACCACTTCTTCACTTAAATGTGTATGGCCAAATCCTAATTATATTTATGTTAGAAGCTTATGATCAGCAAAAATTTGACCTTGCTTTTAATATATTATTAATATTGCATAAGCAAAATATTGACTATAATGAACTGCAACTGTCACTGGCTTCTTATTATTCTACTGAAAACTCATACATGAGTAAATCAACCACTGGAGATCACTTTCTTTTTCCACAAACTGTTTGTTTAGTTGCAGTCGACATATGTTTGCATGTAAAAAGACCTAAAGACGCTTATGAAATTTTCAAAGGTTAGTTTTTTTTTTTTTTTTTTTGAATTATTGCTTGATTTCATTTGAACTTAATTGTCAATTTCACCATTTTGTATTTATGTGTTACATTATTTATACAGCCGTGCTAAACAATATTAGAGTTTTGATAATGCAATATATTGCTCTCCAGATATTGATGTTTTCAAGGTATCAGTACATATATTCAGGCCTGTCAGTAAGGGACACCTCTGGCTAAAATATCTGCATCTTAAAATCTACAATAGAGAGCAGCCATTGGCCAACTCAATAAATATTCCAGCAAATTATTCTAATAATAATGTCAAAATCAGGACTGCCCCACTTCAGGGGTAGGAGCAGGGTTGCCAGACGTCCCGGATTTCAAGGGACAGTCCCGTTTTTTGAGAAACTGTCCCGCTTCCCGGGTAACATTGATACGGGACAGCTAAAGTTCCGTATTCTAGGTAGAAGCAACATTTACAAAACGAGACATTATTTTGAGAAAAAATAAAGTAAAACAAAATATGTGAAATGGAGTGATAAGAAAATTGATTGAATCATAATATTTTTTGTTCTAAATTGTAATGTTAGTCTTATGTTCAGTTAGATCCCAAATTATTGTGATAATTCATTTAACAAAGATGTAGTTCATTTTAAAACTGGTGCAGTTCCTTGTAAATGATTTTACTGTGCCTTATTATATAAAGGAATTCTTAAATATTTCCTCATGAAAGAAATATAAGTGTTCAGCTACTATTAGTCACTGGATAGTTATCTTTTGAAATGTGCTTTGCTTCGCTCTTAATCTAAAAGAAGTAACTAAATCTGTGACTTGGTTCTAAAAGGGCCTAAGTCAAAAATGTCAGTTTCGAGAAAAAGGCGATGAAAGATATTTGAGATTTTTTAGAATGCTATAACTTTCTTATATTAAGATTTCCATTATTATTTTTGGGTATTTGATTATTGTTAGTGTAAAGAAACATTATTTTATCATATGAAATTTTTTATATATTGTATATATAAATATATAATATATATATAATAATTTATATAATATATATATTATTATATATTATATAGACATTGGCCCTTTTAGAACCAAGCCACAGAAATATAACTCCATTTAGCAAACAAATAAATATTTTAAAAATATGAAGATACACCGTTTTTACAATGAATAACACAAACATAAATTACTATGAGTTTTATGCAAAAAAAAAAAAAGACGCAATAAAACTTTGAAAGAATTATTACAGCAGTAAAACCAAATAGTGGATATGAATTGAAAAAAAAAAATCCCCGACCTTATGTTAGGACAATTTTTATATTATAATATTCAAAAAACTGTACACATTTTTTTTTACATTCAGATATTGAATATTAAATTTTTATTTGTTCTAGGTTAATTTATTATTTAATTCTGCGTCTGCTCAATTGTAATCAAGATTTTTGTGTCGTTAAAATTATTTTGCACATATTAAAATTTTCCCTTTGGTATGTCTGGCATTTTGTAAAAGTACATACTAAACATAAGTCATCACTAAAAACAACTATTGTATCTTCCTCACCAAGACAGGCCAGTCAATTGAGGGATCAAGGGAAATTAATCTAGGGAAGTGTTTGTCAATTGCCACATCGTTTTAGGAAATTAATACTTTTAATATATAAATAAAAGTGGTTTTTGCTGATATTTGGTATAATTCACACTGAATATATACCCTTTGCCCCAGGCAAAATTAAAAATGAAGGGCCTGCATCATTAAAAAGGGGGTTAATTGCAAATAAACACGAACTTTCACACTAGACTTTTCCCACTATTATTCATGAAGAAAAATAACTGCAATGGTAAAAAATGTAGTCTTTGTTCATGTGGTCATTGTGTTTTTTTTTTTTTTAAATCTTTATGAGAAACGTTTGATGTCAAAGTCAAAGTTGTAAAAATTTGATTTTTAGTTTTCATCCCCCCCCCCCCCCAAGGATCCTGTCCCGTATTTGCAGCTCTTAAATCTGGCAACCCTGGGTAGGAGGCATGGCGTAGGCTGACATTTCCCAATTAAATTTAATTCATTCATGCATTTAAGGGATTTCCTTGGCGACGCACCCCATTATCTTCCTATTTATACAAGTTGATACATATTTCCATTAGTATTAGTTGTTGTCATTAACTCTTTTTTCTTTTTAATTTTTTAGCATACTCATGGATTCAAGTAAACGATATAGAAATCCCTCACTTACAATCTGAGCTGTTTAAAAAGAAGTTCAAGTGTCTTATAAAGTTAGTTCGAGCATTAGTTAATGTCCATCATTTGAAAGGATATGATGCCTTCATTACTTTATTTAAAAATATCGACTCAGGTAGGTTTTATACTTCATTGCTTTTTCCCTTTTGTTTTGATAGCATATTAACAGTAATATTTATTAATAGAATTTATTTGTTCCAGACAATTTTGAGCTTTTGAATGCTTATAAAGGAGGTAAGCTTTTATTTATGAATTTTTTTCTTGCTTTAAGTTGCAAATAAACAAAAATCTCTACTTGCTTTCTTTGACCCTTGATTTCACTAAAATATGGTTGTACAGCCAATTTTGTGATGCAGTGAACAATGTTAAGTTGTGAACAATCATTCTATATTCTTATGAAAATCTGCAGACTATTTCTTAACTGCAATATAATATTGCAACACAATAAAATATTTTGTAAACTGTTTTACATTTTTGCTTAATCTACTATTGTATACTAACATCGTGTATTATAGGTATTCTGTAATTCATATTTTAATTGCAACTGGAAAAGATGCTTCATGTTATTAAAATGTCTTAAAGTTACAAAGGCATTGTTAGTAGCAGAATTGTAAACAAAATAATTTTTGTTTCCCACTGTGCAAATTTTGGCAAACTCATTCTGAAAAGAAAAACGTTTTTTTTTTTTTTTTTTTTTGGGAACCAGGGTCCAATAACTATTTTAGATTAATAACTACTGATCTAAAATTTTAGCTACCTGTAAATTGTTGGGTATTTGAATTATTAGAACTGAACGCATTTTTTGGCCGAGGCATGATTTGAGACACACGTTCAAATAATAGCAGATACAGAAAAACCTCATTGTATTGAATACCAGTATAACTAAATGTTTGGGCCAGTTATAATTACGAGTACATTACATGAATTCCAAAACAACGAAATTCCCAAACAGCAAATAACTTTTGGTTCCTAGAAGTTTTCTGTAAAGGGATTAAACTGTACTGAATATTGAAATTTTATAAGTAGTGTGGTTTCATCAATCCCCAGACATTGAATTTTTCTTAAAACAGATCAAACTTATATTTTTTCTACCAGACTCGGATATACTCTTTCTCTGGGTGGTTTTTTTTTTTTTTTTTTGGAATTTGTTTTCTAGCTGTTTGGAGCCATTCTGGCATTCTTTCTGTTCCATCTTAATGTATTTACTATCAAAACATAAGATTTTTAAAACAATTTTTATTTCCGAATGCAAACGAAAAAGCAAATTTTCAAAAACATTGCTAAGTACAGTCTCAAACCTCGTTAATTCAAACACGCTTAAAATGGATTATTACTAAGACGAACTGCATTTCCAATACTGCCACCCAATGGTTTGTAGTGTATTCTTGTTTGGACAGGACGAACTGATCTTTAAAGTCTCTTGAAATTTGTTTAACAAGATTTAACTGTATAGTGAAAATTATCAATTCATTGTTATCTAACTCCAAATTTGTATTTTACTTTAATGAATTGAATTATTACGTTCGAAAATGGGCACATTAAATAAAAGACGAAAGCTCAGCCAGTCATTTTGGCAGAAGCGAGCAGGAAGGATTTTTTTAAATCAAATCATAGCTTTGCTCAGTTATATCTTCTACTTTTCAGCTTTGTTTATTTTTATATCAATATTTTTATTTGTTGATTTTTTTCCCACTGTGATTACCTGAGGGAAGAAAGTAGCTAACACTATTGTTAAATACGAAGGTTGTTTTTTTTTTCAACCTCCGATAGGTTATAAAAAATGAACGGATTCAAATAGAAAAAATATTTTATTATCAAAAATAAGGTACAATGCTCTACAATTCTCTACATAATCACCTCCAGCAA
The DNA here is from genome assembly GCA_038373865.1 of Uloborus plumipes. Classification (NCBI taxonomy): domain Eukaryota; kingdom Metazoa; phylum Arthropoda; class Arachnida; order Araneae; family Uloboridae; genus Uloborus; species Uloborus plumipes. The sequence continues at coordinate 43,685 of JAXGGA010001721.1, read as the reverse complement.
TTTCAATGAGACATTTTTGAGCACTCACCATAAAGTTCTGACCGAGCACCGAGTGACTTTCATATGTTCCCTGAACTGAAACAGGGACTTGGAGACCCCTGCTTGGGGTCTGGAAAGGCATTGTGCTTCCAAAGTAGCGTGGAACTCCAAGACACCGTCACAACTCCCTTCCAATCATTGGCGGCAACATTCTACCAGGAGGCTATTATAAAGCTTGTTCACAGATATAACAAATGCTTCAATCGTCAAGTTGATTATGTAGAGAATTGTAGAGCATTGTACCTTACTTTTGACAATAATTTTTTTTTTTTAATTCGTTTATTTTTTATAGCCTATCGGATGTTGAAAAAAACACAACCCTCGTATATCATCCACAAATAGAATTCTAAATACAGCGTGCATTTTAATAATTTTGTCTGGCAAAAAAATAATTCCCTTGAAATATGCTTTCCTTAGAATTGGATAACCTTTTCAATGAATATTTGACTAATATGCTGAACACTGATGAAGAAGAGGAAGCACTACATTTGTATGAATATGGTTCTGAACATTGTAAAGGAATACTGAATGTTGATTGTGATGTCTTAAGAGGATTTCTTGTTAAGCTAGCAGAGAGAAAAAAGATGGAAAAGGCTAAAAATTTCTTTCATTTAGGGCAGATAAAAAAAGTGTATTCCATTGAAAAAGTAAGTTTTTCTCTCTTTTTGCTTGTTGGTTGCAACAATGAAATTCTATTTATCTGTGAACCATCTTTCTTCTGACACCCCCTTCCCCCCTTTTTTTACTTGTATGTCTCATTTTGCATCTTTGACAGTATCTTCTTCATTAATTGCTTCAGAGATTTCTTAATCAGTTCAAGCTAACTCTTTGATATTTTTACCAATGTCAACTTTTTGTTAAAGTGGTCAAAACAGGTATGCATAGTTGCCAAGTATGCCATTTTTACCAGACTCTCTGATTTTATTTGTGTTCTTAGAAAATCTTATTTTCCAAGAGGTCCTTTAAAAAAATCAGCATCAAATAGTGTAGATTGAAGGAATTGACTTGTTAAAAACTTTCCCTTAAATGACTTTTCAGAATAAATAACTCATTTAGGGAAAAACAAAATTTGGAAACTTGCGAATGTCTAGCATATACTTAGCTAAAAATTCCTTGCATTGTTTTTGAGATTTCAACCCTTTTACATCTTGTAAATACATCAATTATTTTAAAAGTTAGTATCTCCTCAAAGTTCCCAGAAATTTTGCTTTTCTGGTCCACATCATTGATAGATGCAACTGCTAAAGGTATTACAGCAGACAGGCACTTGTAGGATAACCCACTCTAGGAATTGAGGCAGAAAGTAGATTTTGCATGCCTAAAATAATGCCTTGGTCTGAAGGCTGGATTCTTAATATTGTAACAGGTTCTTGGGTCGACGCAGTTGTGAGCTGTTTTACTTGTGGTGGTTAAGAGTGATCCGCATTAAGCGTTAATAAATTAACATTATAACATTATAAACTACAGCCCAAACATTTTCAGTGGTCAGTATACAACTTACGAAGATGGTCAATATAGAGAGGTTGATCTCAGCTAGAAATGTTTTCTGAATGTAATGTATAAAATTTTGGTTAACTTAGAAAGTGAATATAGAGGAGATCAACTTAGATAGTTTTTTTTTTTTTTTTTTTTGCAACTCTGTTAAAAATATTAACCGTCTAATTCCCAAATGCCCTATCTCACAATTTTTATTATTTCTTTTGAAAGCAAAATGTATCTTTTATAAATTAGTGAATTATTTTCACTTTTTTATCCTTTAACTTTCAGTTTTAATGCAATAAATGCTGTATAAAAATTTATGAAATTTGACATTTCATCAAGTTTACAAAAGCAGGACCCTATCTTCAGTAATTCATAAAAACGGAGCCCTAGTTAATAAGAACCTGAATTGAGTTTGATTTCATTTACAAAAAATATGACCCTCTCTGAAAAGTCTGGATGTGCGCCTGCAGTCAGTTGGGTGCTATCTTAATGAACTGTTAAATTTTAGTATGAAATATGCAAGTGATGTTATGGTGCATTCTTTTATGCCCTGGAATTTTATATTGGATCAGTCAGGGAAATTGGTTTTATTTTGGCTATTTGAGTATGAGCTATGTTTCAAACTTATTGCTTGAATTTCTAGTGACTAGAATTTTTTATTTTTTAAAGCACAAAGAGTTAATTTTAAAAAGCCATTAAAATTGCAATTTTAAATTAATGTTTGTAAATTACAAAATTAAAACGTAGTATAATAACTTTTCAAAAAAGCCACCTATACTGCATTTTTAAATTTATGTTTGTAAATTACGAGATTCTAACTTAGTTAAATAACTATTTTACAGCCTCAACAACCACCTTGGACTTTGACCATTCTGTCTTTTTGGACTCGGTACGAAATAAAATTTGCTCTTGAGTTTTATTTCCAGAATTTATTTCCTTTATTGAAAGACAAGCCAAAACAAACAGTATTTGAAGATTGGTTTCAAGTACAAATAGTAATAAAAGTAAGTACAATAATCCTACCTTTAATTATCACACTTAGTAATTTGTTCAGGACTTCAAAGGAAAGAAAAAAGGCTTTGAAAAATTTGAAAAGCTTTCTTTTTCTCTTGATGTCTTAATATTTCAAATTCATTGTTTTTACAACATAAAGATGATTATTCGCAATCGTGGAAAATGGAAACAATGAAATAAAAAAAGTTATAAAATTTAACGCAACTGTACACATTTCTTTTGAAAGTTATTTACTTCAAGAATAAAGTAATGCCAGTAAATTAAATAGCTTTTTTAAATTTAACAAAGTGAAAAATATTGATGAGCTAATTCTGCCAATGACAAACTTTAAGCTTTTCAAATCACGAATTAACATTAAGATTAGGGAAACTGGATCAAAAGCATTTGGTATAGTTAACTAAATCAGCTGTTACCCCCGAAGCAGAATACTTTGGTATGATTTGCAACGTAAAATCGTTCGACCAAAATTGTTCTGCAAGTACTTCAAGCACTGTAAAAGCATAGAAACGTGACCTTTTTTAAAAAGTGATTCCAAAATCAAAACTGTGTCATACAGGTCCATGAAAGGAATATCTATTTATTTGTTCAGTACACAGTCTTAACTGCAAGGAAAAGCATGAAATTAAGATTTCAGGCTGATATTATTCACAGAAAATGGAAAACTCTGTACTATGCCTCCATTCTAAGCAGCTAAAAGAGCTGCCCCTGTCCCTCCAAACATCCAGGAACTCTGAGTGCTTTGACACCACAATGAAACAATGTTTTCACTCAGAATAACAGCACAACCAAGTGATAGATACACAAAGATGTTGAAGGCAAAATTTTAGCCTTATACAGCTAATCATTTATGGATCAGTCTTTGAGGAAAGCGGTTAAAGGGCATAAAAACAAGTGTAGCCAAGGATAATTTTCTGCAGAAATCTATAGGTTTTTAACCCCTGACGCACAAAAGAAGGGTGTTATGTGTATCTGTCTGTGGCACTCTACAGCCTAAACGGATGGACCGATTTAAAAAAAAAAAAAATTGTTCGAAAGGGGAGTTGATCGAGAATGTACTTAGCTAGGTTGCTTCTTCGAATGGTATTAATTGACGAAGATATTAATTAAAAACCTTTAAAAGGTTTTTTTTTTGGGGGGGGGGGGGATTTTAGCAGTGAAAACATACTTCAAAACTTAAAGAAATAGCACCAAATGAAAGAGAAAAATTTTGTGCGTCAATTACGCTGTAATTGGTTCTTCCATATTCTATAGAACGCGAGTTATAGCGTTTTTTAGCAAATGCAGCTTAGCCTTTATTCACGCGATCAGAACCATTGTTATTGTTGGCAGACAAGGAAAGCAAACTCCTAATAATTTATTAACCCATTAACGCCTGATTTTTTTTTCCAAAGATATTTTGTATACTGTCTACAAACAGTGTTTAATGGACAGGAAAAATAATTAAAAAAAATATTTTATGTAAAAAATTATCTTTTTACTAAGGAGAGAAAAATCGTCCCTTAAAAGTTACGATAGACAACAAAGGGTACATACTTTTTTTACTAAAATTTTTTTTCTGCCTACGATATAATATTTAAAAAGACATTTTACAAGAAGAAATAAAATCAGAAATTAACATAAACTGGGAAGCTGGGAATAACTTTGAAAACTTAGCTTTTTTTCTTGAGACTGTGAACGATGTAATTTTTGATAAAGATCATATTAAAACTGCTACAGACTAAACTACTAACTACCTAACTACTACCGTACTAACACTTTACAATGGTTATGTGCTGCAATCTGTTAATAATGAATTGAAACAATACCAAGGTACTAATTGAACAATATTATTTTTTTGAAATGTTCATTTTGGGGAAATTCAGACCCTTTTCTGGACCGTCCCTAAAAAGGGATGCTAGGCATTAATGGGTTAAAATGTTTATCAGTTGCCAGTTTCTATTTTTTTAACAAATAAAATACTTGTAATTGATTTTATAGTTTAAGGCTTTTCTAAGGGCTTTCAATTTTCCCTCTTGATTCTGGTTTTGTTGACAAGCAAATTTTATTAGTGAGGATTACCTTCCTTTCTCCATGTTTACCATGTCCTATATAAAACAGTTTCACATTTTTAAATTTAAAAGTAAATCAGATTTTTATCTTCGGTAATTAGTCGGGGGGGGGGGTTAATTTTTACATAATATTATCTGCAAACATCTTTTACTAAACATGTAATTTTGAAGCAATTTTGCAGAATTTGTACCGTTCAAATTAAATCGAAAGTTCCTGCAAATGTCGCAAGAAATTTGACCTTTTGATTTTCTGCCTAGTAAGCGTAATTTGAAGAAACCTGCCGAATTTAGGCTAAATTTCTGCAAAATTATATCTTTAGTTATAAAAACTTCTTGCAGAAAATCTGCCTTTTCAGCAAAAAATTTTTCCTCAAATTTGAACAGAATTGTTCTGCAGTTCAAGTATCTGTTCCGCGATGTACGTTCCAAATTTAGCAGTATTCTGCTTTGGGGGCTGTTACTTGCATTGGGGTGAATTGATCATTTTAAAGGACTCTTGATCTTTATTATCTTTAAACAAATAAAAGTCAGCTTATGGATTCGATACATTGACTTGTATTTGTTTAGATGAGCTTGGAGTTTATTGCTGATCATTAAGTTTGTATCCGTATTAAATAAAACTATTGGGCTCTATTAACATTCTCAAGAATTGAGTTAAAATTTTCAAGAATACTTCTGGCTGAAATTATTCCATTTCCAGTTTTGTCAGTGTACTGCAATTAAATAAACCTTCTAGCTCTTTCACTGTTATTAAAAATCTGCTACTGTTTGATAATATCAGTTACTAAATCAAGTTGTGATGTGGAAGCATTAAAGATGCAAAGATAACAGTGGTAAGCAAAGATTTTTTTTTTTTACATGAAACATTCATAGTGTTCCTAAAGTAATTTTTAACTCTGATTTCAAGCACTCAATCAAAATTTTGCTATCATCGACTGTTTTTATGTAATCACATGTTTCGAGATATTCATTTTTCCTGTGTTTTCCTATATCAGGTAATGAAAAAACTCTACCCACCGTTCATATTAAATTAGGCCTCTTCAAAAACTTTGCAAAGACTAGTGGTACCACTGATGCTGGACTTAAATACTTAAAACCAGAGTTTTGACATACAAATGAAGTAAAGCTTTAAAAAATGCATCTTTGAAGCCCTCCTGTTGTGTAAGTGAACAGAAGCTTACTGATTAATGCTGGACATTTATGAGGGATGTTCTTGATGCTAAATACAGAGAGAAATGAACATTAGTTAATTTTTTTATCATTGTTTTGGTATTAACAGACCTGCTAACTCTCCAGTCTTATACTTTGTGTTTCCGATTGTACGTTTGAGTGCTTATTTCTCCCACTTTTTATTCCATTTCTGTATTTTCTTCTCTTTTTACTTCCTTTTACGTAGTAAAGGAAGTATTGTGATCGCGAAAATAATTCACTCAAATATGGGTCTAAATTTTGATTTTGCTCACCCCCGAATGAATGTTGAGTAGTTTTTTTGACCTGTCAGCACGTGCGTATGTGCCTACCAACATATAACCAGCCTAAAAATCATTTTCAACCGCCCCCGAGTTAATTATGACGAGTTTTCTCGTGACGTCTGTGTGCGTATGTGTGTCGCATAACTCGAAAACTATATGCCGTAGAAGCTTCTAGCTTGGTATGTAGGCTCTGAGGGTGGTCTAGTTGTGCACCTCCTCTTGTGGTTGCATTCAAATGTTTCCAAGGGGGGTGTTTTACCTCTTTTTTTGGGTAAATCAGTGTTAATTTCAATGCAGTCAAGTGATATGAATTGGCGCGGACCAATAGACAATATATCGCCAAGCTTTTGGTCGCCAAGTGTTTGACGCCAACCAGTGGCGTAGCTAAGGGTTGGCAGGAGTGGCGCTTGCCAGGGGGGCGGCATTTTGACCGATTAAAAAAAAAAGATCAAGTCCAAACAGACTAAATAATTAAAATTTGAAAGACTCTCCGAGCAGCGCAAACTGCGCCCCCACGCAACAAGATAAATGATTGGGAACAGTGGCGTAGCTAGGGGTTGGCAGGAGTGGCTCTTGCCACGGACGCGGCAACCAGGGGGGCGGCATTTTGGCCGATTATAAAAAAAAGATCAAGTCCAAACAGACTAAATAATTAAAATTTGAAAGACTCTCCGAGTAGCGCAAACTGCGCCCCCACGCAACAAGACAAATGATTGGGAACCGTGGCGTAGCTAGGGGTTGGCAGGAGTGGCTCTTGCCACGGGCGCAGCAACCAGGGGGGCGGCATTTTGACGGATAAAAAAAAAAAGTTCAAGTCCAAACAGACTAAAAAATTAAAATTTGAAAGACTCTCCGAGCAGCGCAAACTGCGCCCCCACGCAACAAGACAAATGATTGGGAACAGTGGCGTAGCTAGGGGTTGGCAGGAATGGCTCTTGCCACGGGCGCAGCAACCAGGGGGGCGGCATTTTGACCGATTAAAAAAAAAAGATCAAGTCCAAACAGACTAAATAATTAAAATTTGAAAGACTCTCCGAGCAGCGCAAACTGCGCCCCCACGCAACAAGACAAATGATTGGGAACCGTGGCATAGCTAGGGGTTGGCAGGAGTGGCTCTTGCCACGGGCGCAGCAACCAGGGGGGCGGCATTTTGACGAATAAAAAAAAAAAAAAGATCAAGTCCAAACAGACTAAAAAATTAAAATTTGAAAGACTCTCCGAGCAGCGCAAACTGCGCCCCCACGCAACAAGACAAATGATTGGGAACAGTGGCGTAGCTAGGGGTTGGCAGGAGTGGCTCTTGCCACGGGCGCAGCAACCAGGGGGGCGGCATTTTGACCGATTAAAAAGAAAAGATCAAGTCCAAACAGACTAAAAAATTAAAATTTGAAAGACTCTCCAAGCAGCGCAAACTGCAACCCCACGCTACAAGACAAATGATACAAAATGTGCAACATTGCTTTGGTATATTTCGATTGGATACAAGCTTAAATCTATCTGGCAGGATAAAATTTAGTTATATGGGGTCTGGAGTCTGTATAATAGGCCGATCTGAAATCAGTCGGTCATATATCCACTTAAAACAGATGGAAACAAACATTTTCTCTCTGTTTCTTTCCAATCGTTTTTTTCACGATATCACTTGAACTTATCAATTACATAATATACTTCAGAAATAACGTTCTACGATTTTAAAAATCGGCGAGCTTTTGTTGAAAACATTTCGGATACAGATTTTTGGAATGCAATTGTATGATGACAGAAAATAACTTCTCTGTTGGTACTATGTTTTCTGTGGCGAAAACTATCGAGAGAATAATATGTATTTCTCAGAATGGGGAGGGAAAGGTTTCTAAAAAACGGCTATTGTAAATTTCGCGATTCTAAAAATTTGTACCAAGAATCTACAGAGCCCGATTATTCTGACATTGGACATGGGGCACATTTCTATTTCATGGCCCCCGCCTTGCCTTTTCATTTCAGTTACGTGTTACGAGTTAAATTCTTACAATACCAAAATTAAATAAAAGTTTTGTGCAAAGATTAAACTTTAAAATTATAACAATAATGCTATCAAATTATTAAGACAAAAATATGCGTCGACATACACAGTAAGCTTTCAGCATTAATAGCGAAACATACAGTAGGCATTTAGCCCTTTAAATGCCGCACTATGTTCCAAGTATAAAAAATTGAGTTGCTGCATAAAAATAGGACTCTTAGGCATCCCTTTAGACAATGCAAAAAAAAATTTTCAAAAAAAAAATTTTATCTACGATTTTGGGCATGTTCCCATTTGGGAACATTGGCATGTTATGTTAAGTTTTTTTCCTAAGGCTTTTAATCGATTGCGCTTTACGCTCGCTGTAGTTCTTTTGTATTTATGCATAAAATGCTTGATATAACTGATCATATTTGACAAATTCATTTCAATTTGAAACGTTAAACATTTCAAAACATTAAAAAAAAAAAAAAACAATACGCACTTTATAAGCAAATATTGTCGAAGAAATATGTCCTTTTCATCAACGTCCAGTTGTTCTCCTTTCTGCATTGCATATAGCTCTGTCATTTTCGATAAATGACCCAAATATTCAATTGGTAAAAATTTGTGGAAAATTTCAACCGGCAATAAATTTGCCAATTCTGGAAATGACTCACAGAGTTTTTTATGAGTTTTCTTTTCTATAGTTTTATCAAAAGATACATTTTTTCTCCAGTTAATTCATTTTTTTAGATGATTTCCTCTTTCTCTTGGATTTTGGAGAAGCTTCCGAGGTATATGGGGCATCAATAATCGTCTCGGTCATCCAATACATCGTTTGGCGATTTGCGGGTGAATACTTCTATTTGTCCGCAAACATCAGCAGGAACAACCTTATCAAATTCATTGGCATTAACATCTTCATCTGTTATTGCCCCGGTCTCATCTGGTGGTAATTGGAAAATGTCTACTACAGAATCTGCTGATTCATCTGAGTCTGATAGGGCTTGAAAATATTCAATAGCTTCTTGCAAAGTTAAAAACTTTTCTCTGGAACCCATTCTTTGCACGACTTCTAACAACACTGTCGCGATCACTTCTAGCGAAACAGAAAGCGAAATCTCCACAAGGAGGGAGAAAAAGAGTAAAAACATTGATTGGGGGCAGGCCCGTCATTTAGGGGGGCAGGGGGGGTCAATTGCCCCCCCCCCCCGACTTTGGGCAATCAATGTATTGGCATATCAGTGGGCGTGGTTTTTGCCACTTTTTGGTAAATTTTACATTGTGTATGCACCCTTTGCCCCCCCCCCTAGAAAAATTCGAAATGACGTCCCTGATTGGGGGCCGAATCTCTGGACAGTCTCAAGTGACAAGGAAGGGATATTTATTGCTAACAGGTTGTAGCCTGAGCAGGGTGCAAGAGAAAAGCTGTAAACATCTTCATTTCTACGTGCAAAGCGATTTTTCGACATCACTCCCACTCAAAAACTGGAGACGAGGGGGGAGGGGGCAAAAAGGGGAGCAGTGGAAGGTCGAAAGGCTACCCACTTTCTTTTTCAATGCGTCAAATGAGGTTGTTTTCAATTCCAAAGCTTTCACTAATCATATAACCGAACTTAGGAAGCGGCGTGAATTACCGGATTTTGTATAGCGTTACTTGCCAATGTTCCCAATTGGGAACAACGAAGTTTGATCGCTTATAGGAGCTACATTTTTGCTTTAATTTTTTATTTGTCATATTAGGTCATTAAAAGGATCCTTATTTATGGTTACTTTAGAATATCAAAAAAGTTGAGCCTTTTTGAAATTTTTTAGAATTTTTTTTTTCTGTCTCCGTGAAAATCCATAAAAAAGCACATTTTTGCGATTTTTTGTAGAAAACAATAATTGTAGTAGCTAACTAGATTTTTTTTCAAAAAATCAGGTCTACTTTTGACAGTAAATAGAAAAAAAAGTTAAATCCTCAGAAGCGAAACTTTTTTTTAACGATTTTTTAAAGTTGATGTTCCCATTTGGGAACATTGGCAATTAAAAGGTTAGTATTTAGAAGACGTTGGATAAAGTAATGAGATTTTGGGCTCTGCTGAAATCTAAGAGGGCCTGTGCCCCCCTTGCCCCTGCGGTAATCAGTCTCTGAGAATCTACATTAAATGAAGATTCCAAAAATGAGTAACACAAGTACAGCGGCGTGCGGTTTTGAACGAGTAACGTTTTCAAACGCTGTTTGTGCTTCGATGGCTCAGTATAGAAGGTTCGGAAGTTCAAAAAAAAAATTTGATAAATAAATCTTTTTTTAGTGAGTTTTGATTTCTTATTTTGGAAATTTTTCTATTTTATATGTACTTTAATGAATCGCTCTCACTTTTAAACTGTATATAGCTCTACTTTGTTCTTTATACTAATTACTGTTTTAGTATTATTGGGAGGGATTGAGCTCGATTTGTAATCAGGCCAGTGCAATATGTTTTGTGCTCTTTCTATTGTCAAAATAAATAAATATAGCTATTGTTTCTATGAACGTGAAAACGCCAAGTGAATGTTGAGGGAAGATGCATGTACTCTGCACTACTTCAGTGGGGCGAGCCACTTTTTTAAAACGGTACACAAATATACGTGCTAATCAGGTTTTTTTTTTTTTTAAAATCATTCTCAGTTCGAGCACAGTCGTTGTGGTACTCGCTAATACCATCTCTATTGTTGTCCTGTGTTTGTATGCGCTGTATTTAAAATTTCAAAAAAAATCAAGAAAATACATCTGGTACTTTAAAGCCACGGAGGGAACAATTGCCCCTCTCCTAATTCCCCTCATAGATAATATTAGTATTAAATAACGGCGGGTCTCTGCTACATTTTAAATACTTAAAATAAAAAGTATTTATTCATAAAAAAATCGGAGACCTAAAATAGCGAACTTTTATTTCGCCTGTATGCAAGGAGTCGTATTTATTAAGCCAATTTCAGTTTAATTTTGCTTTTTATATTTTCTTTGATTTCCTAAGTACAATAGAATCAATGCTTTGATTTTTATTTAAAATGCACAAATATGTTTATTTTATACATTTTTCTAGTGTTTTAAAACAAATTCTATTTTAAATAAAAGCTGTCGTGTGGAAAAAAAAACACTATGTTCAATAACGAATTGCAAGAATTATTTGTTTTTTGAATTTATGTGAAAAGATGGGGAAAGGTAGGAACGCCTTCAACTAAAATTGTTGGCGAGACAAAAACTCTAAAATTGAACAAATAACTTGTCAAAAATAAAACTTGAATTTTTCCCAATAAAACAAACAAGCAGACATATCATGCACACATAACATGAGGGGGAATACTGAGCACCATTAAAAATGCTAAAAGAAAGCAAAAGGAAAAAAAAGGTTACAACATTGTCTGCAAATTTTTCGAATAAATGAATCAAAATTTTTGGAGTAAGGACATTTTAGGAATTCACAATGACCTCCCATCAGAGCGACCTGTAAGGGGGGGGGCGCAATTTTTCAAGTTCGCCACGGGCGCTGGGCCCCCTAGCTACGCTACTGACGCCAACTTGGCGACAAATTTGGCAGAAAAATTATTTTTTGAATTTTAGTTCAATTGGCGCTATTTGCGATAATTTGCGAAAAATCCGCTTTTATGGCATTAAAATCGGGGATATTTAGAAAATTTATCATTATAAAACATTTTTTTGCAATGTTTCGTTGCAAACTAGAGGTGTAAATGTTTGAATTGTTATCTTGCTCTCTCCAAGCACTATTTTAACACTTAAGGCATCTACTAAGAAATTTATTTGTAAAAGGAAGTAGTATGGGGTCCATACCAGATTTTTTTTTTTTAATTTAACATTACAGTAACCCCTCGTTATATCGCGCTTTTCGGGGGACAAGAAAAAGGCGCGATGTATCCGAAAGCGTGATATAACCGAGGTCATTAAAAATAGTTTTCTATCCAGCATACAAGTAAATTATACATGCACATACATAAAAATTCATTTATTTGAACATTAGATCTTCGGGCGTGTGTTTTCTTGACACTTACCAGGTGTGTTTCACTCATTGTAGTAGTTTCCAAACTGTCTCTGCAGTATGCAAGTTTGGGTGACAGGAATTTGCTGCTTCTTTTCAGCGAATTCAGAAGAATAGAAGAACCTTCGTTTGGTTCATTGATGACAAAATAAATGAGAAAGAGACTTTTTCTGAGCACCTTACATATTTTCTCAAAAATGGTTTCGAACTAAAAGTTTTTTTTTATGTTTTTAGGGGGAGACAAAAGAAAAGAGCGATATATCCAAATGAGCGATATAACGAGGGGCTACTGTACTTTCATCTGTAAAATATAGTTATTCACAGCCCCAATAGATATCCCGACCAACAACGCTGATCTGTACACAATAATCCCAAAGCTAGGCCAATGTGCGCTGCCGAATACCACTTGCACCAAAATACTCCAAAACTTATATTTTTACTCATTTTGTGCCCAAGGTGTGCCAAGACTTTTGTTATGAAAATTGCCATTTTATTATGAAATTGTTTCTGAAATATTGAGCTCAAATGCCTATAGTTTTGTTTTAGTTACATTCTTAATGTTTTAAAATCATAAAATAGCAGTAAGGAAATGTCAGAATATATGTTCAATCTTTTTGCATCCATTTCAGGAATTGAAAGTTTAGCTTTCAGAAATTTGTCTATTGTCTACAAAGCCATAATTAATATTTTTTCATGTTTTTTTTTTTTTTTTTCATGTGTACATTTTATTATTGCAGTTCGTATTATTGCTGTTAAATAGTTCATACATTTTATTAATTTTTAAAATGAAATTGTTCTACCAGAACAATGTACCGCCAATGCTGAAAAGTGTTTTCAAGTAGACAATCTTTTCTATACTATTCCCCCCCCCCCCCCCCCGAATTTTCCAGAAGAGTGGGGATGAACTAAGAGTATACTTAATGGATATTAATATTATATTGAAAAGCAAAAATCGTACCTATGTAAAATTGTACATCGACCTTTTTCTACTCATAGTACAAGAATCTTGAAAAACAGAACTACCCTGGAATAGTAGTAAATTAATGGAGTGTGTTACATTAGTCTAGTTTGAACTAGAAATATTTGGATAAAACTATTTTTTGTTTATTATAGCATCATTTAAAATATCTCTTTTCTCCCTCGAAGCTTTGACTAGATCTTCTGTTTTTTTCTTTTCATAAGGTTGGCAGGTCTGCCATGTAACAAAAAACAGGGGGTTTTTTTTGACTAGAAAGATCTTTGGTTACAAACCCATTGAAGTTTAATCATCTTAATTTTTCAATATTCTTTTCTAAAAAAGAAATAAAAAATTTAAAGCAGTGTGCAGTTTGCTAAAAGTGAACAGGACACTGCATGTGGTTGTAAAATGTCTATTTAGATTGGACATGTCATTTTAAGGTATTGTTGAGTACCAGTGGCGTACATAGCGCCCCCACGGTGCGGGGGGGTGGCGTAAGAGGTTTGAGGGCGCGGGACCCGGAAAAATAACACAAAAGTTTCACGGGAAAAATACGTTTTATATTTTTATAGTGGGGGGGGGGGGCGCACTTACAAATTTTGCAGGGGAGCGCACCTTAGTCTATGTACGCTACTGTTGAGTACAATATACTTTATTTAGTGCATCAATAATCTGATGTTAATTAAGCCTTTTCAGGTATTGTAAATGTAAAATTTTTAAAACTTTTGTTCTTAAGTATCAAGTAATTAAATTAATTTCCTTATATCATTTATACGGTTCTAAGCCACATTTTTAAGTAGATGGTATTTGTATACAAAAGTACACATTATTAGAAACTAAATACTTTTCTAAAATGCTGGACAGGTGCCATTCTGTGAGAGGGCTTTGGTCAACTAACATTCCTAATTTAGACCTATACAGACGCACTAATTGCAAGCCCATAACTACACAAGTGAAAAAGCAAAGATGGACTTGGATAGGACATGTTCTCAGAATGAAAGCAATAAACCCAACAAGAACTGCTCTCACATGGACCCCTGATGGCAAAAAGAAGCGAGGCAGTCCAAAACTTACCTGCCGCCAGATGGCCATTCAAGAATGAAATGCCTTTGGCTGGCCAAGCTGAGGGCGAGCTAGGGAAGCAGCACTTAACCGTACAGGCTGGAAAACCACGCTATCGACCTCATGCGTCACCAAGGCGTTAAGAAACTAAAGAAGAAAGAAGAATTTAAGTGCCTGCCAGAAAAGAAGTTAATAGGGTTTTTTTAACTATATGCGGAACTTATAGTATAGCAGGGTTCGTACTTCCTTAAAAAACCCTTAATTTTATCAAGCAAAATTAAGGTCCCTAAAAAAACCTTAAAAAGACCTTAGTTTTGGAAAAATTTCCTTAATTTTTAAAACACTGTTTCAATTATTTTTTCTTTCTTTTCACCATGAATTAAAAGCTGGAGTCACTCCAGCTTTTACCTGCCAACTTGTACGTTTTGGCCGGACAATGTACATTTTTTTGCATTATTTTACGATCGTACGGTAAAGGTGTAAAATCATACGTTTTCTATAGGTTTTTCATTTATTCCAGTGTTTTTTTGTTTTTTTTACATAACTAAATTTCAGCTACTAGGCTTCTTTAAAATTCAATTCATCGATACATGTGTTAAAACGCGAGGGAGAGCCTAAACATCGTCATATTTCAGCGCTGAGCGTGTACTTCTTGAAAAACTGGTTCATGTGATTGAGACTGCAATCCTTTTGCATTGTACAAATATTTTAATATTTGCGAAAATTTTAAGTTACATAAACAAACACTACCTAAGGTTATCACATTTAATTATTTATTTTTCCTCCCTATTTTACATGTTACATTTTACCCGCGATTCTGGTAAAATCCCTTCGTTTGTTTGACATTTCAATCCTTTAACATTTTGTCAGTGTTTTAATATTTTTGATGGTTGAATGTTATTTTGACATATTGCTATCTTAAATGAACTTATTGCATCATTTTTTAAGTTTTGTAATTAATAAATTTCATTTAAAAAAAACTGATCTATAATCAACGAAAAATTGCTCCCTGTATTGAGATTTCAGCCCTTTTTCATCTTGAAAGTATTTTAATATTTTTGACAGCTGGAAGTTATTTTGACATGGCTAGTGAAACCTACTTTTACTTCATTTATTTTTTATTATTCATGTTTTTTTTTTCCTTCCCAGCATGATGATATTCAGAACATACTTTACCGAAAATTGTATAACTGAAATGAATTTATTCAATTGAAAATCTAAGGAAAAGTTAAAATGGTAATTAAAATGAAAGAAAACTACTGAAAGTGACAGTGATATAATTATACCTTATTTAATGTCTAATTTTAATTAAAGAATTGGTTATTGCCTTAGTACAGTTTCGTAGGGGAAATTGTAAGATTTTCTAAGAAGACATATTGGCAGGTATGGCGAGTATTATCCAAGGTTTCTTTTTGCTTGTTTTACCCATGCGGTACAACTCCACTTTGTTATACATCTCACAGGGCTCGCATTCCCCCTAAAATTCCAAAATTTCCTAAAAAATTTCAGACCTCCTAAAATTCCTAAAATTGTACTAAAATTTTGGGGCATTCCTAAAAAAACTAGAAAATTTGCAGGAACTCTTTAGGGAAACTTAAAATACCTTTCTGAAAGTATTTTGTAGCCAAAAGCGAATTTTCCCCTAGATATTTAGTGGGATAAATAGACATTTTACAAAATTTTACATTAAAAACGCATTCTTCACACTATTTTTAATTTTTGGACAGACTTAAAATTCTTCCTCTTAAAAACGAACTATTTAATCTTTAAAAAAACAGCTGTTTCACCATTCTTCCTGAATAAGACAGAACCTGCCTGTGAAAATTTCCGGTTTTTAGTTGTTTCTTACGTTCCTAAGCTCGATTATTTGCGAATTTCGCAATCTGTTTGCATCCGCTTCTATAAAACTCGTTCATTTTAGTTTACTGTGCAAATTCACCTCTTGGATATCGATAATTTTATTCTTACCATTAGTTTGCACCTTGCTTAATTTTCTTTTGTTTTTAGATTATTTGCAGGCTCATCATTTCATGTCAACCTATTCAAAAATGTGAATCCTGTTGCATCTGAATCAGTTAAAACCATGAGCATTTTTAAAAAGTATTATCACTTTTTTTGAAACTTTTTTTTCGGTTCAAAAAAATATTTTGAAAAATTAAATGGATTTAAAATGTTGAGAAGGATGTTTGGTATATCATTAAAATTCCGGAATTGTGGTATACAACAGATCTAGTAAACTTAGGCAAATGTTCTAAAAATATGTGAATTGTACTAAGCCAATGAAAGAGAGATATTTCTTTACTTTAATTTTTTTATTCAAAATTAGGGCTATTATGTCAATTATAATTATTAATTATTCCTATATAGTTCTTTCAAATTTTTGCTCAACAGTTTTTTCTTCACCATTTGCATACTTTATCTGCTTTTAAAAAGGCATTTACTTATCACGTCTTATTTATTGAGAGTTTAAGGGAGCATGTATAAAATTATAGCCTCAGCTTAATTTGATTTTCAGAAATGTTTCCACTACTTGAAATATCACAATACTCTTAGGGGGCAAGGGGGGGGGGCAGAGTTGGAAAGCAAACATATGGGCTTTTGTCAATACATAAATATTACGCTACTGGTTTCGAAACAAAAGATTGTTGTGCGTCTGAAGAACTTTATTCATAGGAAACTTTTCTGGAAATTAAGAAACTGACAAAAAATATTAACAAGCAGTTTTTTTAGATAATCTTAAAACTTTGAAATCAAAGTTAAGCGCAACTAATAGAATTAATAAAACTGTGGCATAACTTAACCCTACACTGCATAGCGTTGCAAATTTGATACATGGATTATTTTTTCTTATGACCATGCATAAGGCAACTCAAGCATAAAAAGCAAGTATTAGGTATTTTAAAAGCAAATATAACCATCTATCCTCAAAATTAATTTTTTTTAAATGTTTTCCAATGTTTTCTCATTACACTAAAAATCACATATATTTCTTTCAATGAACAAAAAATCATGCAGTGTAGGGTTAATGATATATGCAGAACATTTTACACATTAAGATTTTCTAAAGTTGTCTGGCAACGGAAAATTACTTGTTTTTAGCTCTTTACATTACATTTGAAAATATGGGGGGGGGGGGAATTATTAACTAAAAATTGTTTGGTGATGCAAGATGGTTTACGATTCGTAACATTGAACATATCAGGTCACACTGGAAACTTCACGAACTGTTTTACTAGATAAAAAGAAAAATGATGAAGAAAAAACTTGAAAACAAAGTTATTGGAAAAAGTGAAAAAAAAAAAATAATAATAATAATAACCAACAATTCGCAGATTTGTTGAAGTAACAAAAATATTAATGAGTTTAAAGAATGAATATTATCTCTGGGTCTAGTGAAATAGCGTTTAAAAACTGCTGTAGAAAGCTGTTGTAGTTAAACATTATGGAAGTAATTGCTGAACGGAATTAATGTCTGTAGAAGCTGATCAAATGGAAAAACTCGCATATTCCTATTTTTGAAAGTGAAAATTTTGAAAACATGACTGCAAGTTAAAGTGCCTTCTGGCTTGTTAGCAGTTATATAACATTTAAACATTATTATTTTTAGTTTTGACTCTTTTTTTTTTTTTTTTTTTTTTTGTGGAAGTGTTTGAAGGTTGAAAGTTATGCTATAATAAATAATATACATTTTCAGTTTCTTTTGTCGGATACTACAGTTAGGGACCTATTTTTAGTCAAACAAAATCGTAAATTACCCCTAAAATTTTCCTAAAATTTTGTCAAAATGTTCCTAAAATTCCCCTAAAATTTTGAAAAAGTCTACTGCGAGCCCTGATCTCAGTAACTTCAACAGACACATAACAACTGAACTCTTCTGATTTCTCTGTTTATGCCTAGGTGATCGAGGAAGAGAAGCACGTGTCTGTGGATTTTTTTGCGTTTTGAAAATAGCAAGTAGATGAATAAGTGCGTTAGAAATAGACGTTGAAAACGTAAAAATTTCTGCTAATAATCTCTGTGATGCAGAGGTGCCCCCCCCCCAAACTCAATGGCGCAAATTCCCCCCCAAAAATTTTCCAAACCCTCTTGTCCTTTTTATTTTTATTTCTACCCTGCTTTTTTATTTTATTTATATTTTTACATATTATTTTTTTTAATTATAACTATTATTTTTTATCCGTTTTTAAAAGTACTAATTATGCGTAGAACAGAATTGCTTTTTTTGTCTTCCAGACATTCCAAGCACACTCACACACACAAAATAAATAAATAGAAAATAATAATAATAAAGAAATAAAAGAACTAATTTAAATTAAAATATTAATTAATGAATAATTTTCATTAAAAAAATCTAACTACTTTAATTAAAAAAACTAATTAATCAATAATTTAAATAAATAAATGAATTAATTTTAAAAAATCCACTACAAAAATTTTGATGGCGCAACTTGCGCCATAATCCCCCTTTGTGGGCACCCCTGCTGTGATGAAGGGAGAAAAGAACAGATTTTCAGAAATTTATTAAAGCAAATGCAATTAGAAAAATTGTCCATGAGAAGGAGACTGAACTAAATAATATTGTTCAAAAAATTGAACACAAAATAAGTTTAAAAAGTTAATTCATTGTTGCATTATTTTTAAAGTGTTTTATAGAAAAATTGTATTCCTAAAGCTATTCAAATATTTTCCTATAAGTCTTTAAAAAAATTTGGGAGCCCTTAAAAAGTCCTTAATTTTCATTTTTAAAAATAAGTATGAACCCTGTATAGTAAAGGTTTCCTCTCTGTACTTGCAGGAAAATGGTGATACAGATTCTGAAGTGAACTGTTTGAGAGAAGTTCCTAATCGGGTGCTCTCGACAATGGAGATGACTTCAGTTGCTCTTAAGATGTTAGACCCTAATTTAAAGGTGGAAGAAATTCCTTCAAGGAACATGTTGGTGATCCATCCGGAAACTTTTTATAATTTTTGGACTTTGGTGAGTATTCATTTGCTTGCAAGCAATCTTCATATGAACTTTATCGTTAAAAAAAATTCATTGCTTTTGTTTTATGTTTTGTAATAAATCTGTAGAGTGCTTATCTTCCTTTTTGTTAAAAGTTGTTTGTTAATTTGAGTTAATTTTGACTAGCTACTAAAAGCCAAAATTAAATATTCAAATTCATATTAATTAGAAATTTATTCCAAAAATTTATGTCTGTTTACATGAAATAAATTTGTCTTGAACTTAGTTTTTTACTTGTATGATGAAATTTGACAATTGTCAAAATAAGTAACTAAAAAGAGAAAAATAACTTTTGCAGATTTCATGTTATGACATGATCAGATTTTTGAAGCATTCCTCCTGCCTTTTTACAATCTTTAAATAATACTTTCCCTTATTATTAAACATTTTGTGTTATGTTTTAATTTTTGCTTGAAAAATACTTAACCATTGCATACTTGTCGACTTTTACTGATAAGGTGTAAAATTTGCTTATTTTAACTACAGTTTTATGATTTTTTTAAAACTATGTCGCTGAAACCTTTATAAGCTTAACAGCTATTCCCTTTAATAAAAACTCGAGTCATAAAAATTGCCTTCATCATTTAAAATAAAATAGCTCTTTATGTTCTCTTGCTTGTAGTTTGATACTAATGCTATATTTAATGTAGTTATTTTTATGTGAATTGTCTGCATAAAATTTTCATTTTTTGTCTTATTTTTTAAATTGTGTATTTTTTATAGAAATATGGCGCCATTTCACCTATGCAAATAGCAGCAGAAACTTTTCATATTCATGGACAAAAAGGCATCTCTTTTGGCAAGAAAGTGACATCTAGAAGTTCCACAGATTCATGCTCAAGTGAAAAATTTCGAAGATTGTCTTCACCTTTGATTTCTCCAAATTTAAAAGGAAATGCTTTACCTAGGGGAGGCTTTGCTCCGAATCTAGAGGCTAGTCCTCAAAAACAAGAAATATTGCACAAAAGTGCTTTTGTTAAAGTTATATCCCCACAACAATCGCCGCAAGAAGTATTACATAAAAGTGCTTTTGTTAAGGTTATATCCCCACAACAATCGCCGCAAAAAATATTACATAAAAGTGCTTTTGTTAAGGTTATGTCCCCACAACATTCATTGAGTAAACACAAACCTGCTCCTAGTACTTTCTCTGTAGAAAGCCAAAATACAATTTTGAATTCTAATAATGTTTTCGAAGTTCCTAAAAGGGAAGAAATAAACTTTGCTTCTAATACTGTTGAAAATACTGCCTCTAGATGTGAAAGATGTGAACAAGAAGCTAAATGTTCTCCTATAAAACATACAAATGCTTGCCAAAGCTCTAATCGTAACTTTTCAGCTGGAGGTGTTAGTTCCTGTTTGAATAATGACAATTCTGTAAGTACTAGCCTACCAAAATCAAAAAGGAAAATTGTGAGACATAGCACTGGGATTAAGTTTATTAATTCACGTCCTAATTCTCCCTCTAGACTGACTCCCTCTAGAAGGTTTTGTCCTTCTCCAGTTGTAAAAAGAGCTAAAGAAAGCTTAGACAGGGCAAAAGTTTTTAAAGTTCCTGCTGCTAGGATAATTAGCAACAGATTTGAAAATTACACTATTTCTGTCACGGGAAGTGCCTCTAGAAGTGTTGTTGCCAATAGGGAAGCAAGTATACAACAACCAAAAAAGGTTCAAAAACAGACCACTCCACTGTGGCATAAACCTAAGCAAAGAATAACACCACCTGCTGCTAATCATATTGAATGTGAAGATTCCAACTCCTCTGCATCACCTCTGCTACTAACAGGTTTGTTTTATATTTATTTTAAGAGATAATACTGTTGGAATATTCTTTAAGTTATACATAAAAAGTTTATGCTATCTTTCAGTGAAAATTTCAATCAATTTTCGTTTTTCTCACCATATATTTGAATTATTGCACAGCATTGTTTATCCTAATTCACTAAAGACCATCCTGAAATTCCAAAATCCAGAGAATCTGAGCATTCAGAAAACATTGAATAGATGAATTTACCATTTATTTTGATAAAGAAACATGTTTTGCAACAAAACTGCATGAAATTGCTTAGCAGGCATTTAAAAATATATAAATTTTTTTCACATCGTTTTTCTAATACTTTAGTTAGTGCCGATAAATAAACGAGGCCATTGCCTCCATAGCACTAAAAGAACATTGCGTTTATTTAAAATTTTCATACATGATTCATTCATTTTCATGTAAAATTCTCATTGTTGAATGTGCAAGATTTATGATTAATAGCCTTTCAAGAATGAATTAATCATTTGTAGTAACCCTGTATATTTCAACTAAGGTTAATAAAGTGGGCTCGGCCCTGAAAACTACCAGAAAATACCACTGCAACTTAGGTGTAAAATTGATTTTTATAAGTTGATTTTAACAACTATTTTTAGTACTATATAAAAAAAAGACTACTTTTTTTTTTACTCAGAAATTAAAAAATATGCTCACTTACTTCTCGTTACCTTATAATTTTTATAAATTTCATAAGAGAATTTGTGTGTGTGTGTTAAGGGGTTTTGAAAATCAAATTGAAGCTCAATATTGCTTTTATTCGATAAACCTGATGCCTGGAAGTTCGCAGGTGTCTAAGTTAGCTGCCTAAGTTAAGGTGCCTTAGTATTGAAAAAGAAGAAATGAATTTTCAAGAAAATTTTTAGCATTTTTCATTCAACATTTTAAATCATGTCAGTTCCATTAGCATAACTTAGGCTCATAGAACTTTAGTCATAATGAAAAAAGTACATGTAAAATATTATAATTTTGCGGATTTTTTTTTCTCCCATTTTTGGAAATTTTATATATATTTTTTTTTTTTTTTTAATGAAAACAATATATTGTGAAGTTAGTGAAGTTAAAAATACAGACAACGTGCTTAAAAGTAGAAATAAAATATTCAAAAAGAGTTTGAAAACTCTAGCAAATAGCTATTTCGGGGCTATTACAGAATAGCTATTTGCTAGCGTTTTCAAACTCTTTTTGAATATTTTATTTGTACTTTTGAACACCTTGTCTGTATTTTTAACTTCATTATTTGTTCAAAGTTTTCGACTGCTTTTATTACAATATATCATGTTCTTTTTTGTTTTACTGTAAGTACTACTTTTTTGTTTTACTGTAAGTACTACTTTTTTAGATGTTCTTCTAGATACATGTACATTAGGGTGGGCCGAAAATGATTTTTTTTTATTAAGGAATGCGGAAAAGGTGCCATTGGGGGAGCAAAGTGCACAAAAAAAATTTGAAATTTTTTGGTCAAAATCTTCCGCAAATACGTTGAAGTTTGGAAAAAATGCAGTTTTTTCAAGATTTTTAGTGAATTATTTTTTTTTTTAATTCTATTTCCGATAACCAGTAAGACGGAAAAGGTGCCATTGGGGGCATAGAAATTCCATAAAAAATTTGAGGTCTGGTATAATTCCCTCTTTTTCCACAAATGCCTAGAAGATTTGGCAATTTTCTGTTTTTTTCCATGTTTTAAATTCAATTTCGTCAAACCGTTAAAATGCTGTTTTTTGCCGTATTTATCTGAAATAACTACATTGTTTATCATACGTGATGTATTTTTAGATGTTCGTTGCTGAAATTTTATCAAAAATATTAGGTTGGTGCGTATGAAATGTCGGATTCTCTTTACATGCGGACGTTTGTCTCCCTGTTTTCGTTATACTTTTGTCTTTGGCATAACCTCATTCATAGTCGTATTGTCCATTGCCAGAGACTCATTTCAGCAAAATAAGTTTTCTCGAAGGTCTTCCCTTTTGTTATTTCTTTTGAGTTTATTGCCGATATGAATTCTGCCGACATTCGCGTCATTTTCTTATATGAGTACAAACTTGGTAATAGTGCTGCAAAAGCTGCACGTAATATAAACCAAGCGTTTGGGGAGAATACAGTTAACGATCGGAAAGTGCAGCGTTGGTTCGAAAAATTTCGGACTGGCGATTTTTCACTGCAAAATGAGCCGCGCGGAAGACCCAAAACGTCTGTGAAGAATGACCTGAAGGCTCTAGTGGAAGCGGATCCAGCCGTATCCACGAGGGAACTTGCTATCAGGATGAAAGTTGACCATTCAACGATATTGAGACACCTTTCTGAGATTGGCAAGGTTAAGAAGATGGACAAGTTGTTGGGTCTAAAGACCTTTATTTTTGTTCCCAGACTCGCAGGGCTATGTGTTATTAAAATTATAAGTACAAATTTAGTACAATAGTATAAATTTAAAAGTAAAATTAAAGCACGAACCTCATCTCCCCACGTTTAATCGATCACGCTGGCGCAGCACACTTCAAACCAATCGCGGCCATCTTCCAAATCAAAACATAAGAGTTGAGTTGTTGGTGTCCGGCTGCTGCAGAGTTTTTCGAAATTCGGTCTGGTGTTTAGTGGAGGAAAAACCAAAGTGGCTCATATGCTAATGAGCAGGGCAGTACGGAAATCAAATGTGACGTCTGCTGACGCACCTACCACTATAAATAGCGGGCACTACCGATGCTCTCTCTCTTCTCTCTTCGCTTTTCACCTAGTCAGCCTTGAGCTTGTGGTGCTCTCGCTGGTAGCTGCGTAGGCAGCGTGGTGCTTCCGATGATGTTAGCCATGCTTGGCTGGAATTAGGTGTGGTTGCTTGTAAACCCACTTCATAGTTTTTTTAAATTAAATGAGCTCAACTAGTTTCCGTTTTTAAAAGTTTCCAGCACCTGCTACAGCTTACCAAGTCCTGGACCAAGAAGTAGTAATTAATTTGGCCAGGTGAAAATTGATAATTTATCTTATTGGTGGCCGGGTTCCATCGTTTAATGAACCCGGGGATGACTGCACTGAAGTCGGAGATCATTCAAGTTTTCGAGCATCGCCAGCTGACGGATAGTGCCAGCCTGTGAGTTCCGAGCCTGGGGCTCAAGTTGCCTGATTCCCGGGACGTGACATCCAATGCTGGAGATCCTACTTGGTGACATTTTTTGATAACATATTATCTACTGACTTTCACTACAACACTGTGCAGCCCTGTTGAATTGTTTTTTGAACTTTAACTTTAACATGTTTAAGTAATTAATAAATTTAAATATTCTTTGGAAATATTGTTTCTTAACTTGTCTCTTCACGGACACTATACGGCGCATTTAATCTTCATGGCTTTAACTTAGTTTTGTCTCTTAGAGACTTCAAACTAAATTTAAATTAAAACCATTAGTGGTAACCAAAGCCAACAGTGGTAGCAGAGCGTCAAGTAGCAGAAGCTATTAGGTCAAGTGTCCGTTTTTTTGAAGAGCAAGTTTTTCTATTTCCAGGAATATGGATAGGGATTATCGAATAATTGTTAAACTGAATACCCAAAATTGGCAATCCTGGTGTCGTAATATGAAAATGATCCTAATTGAAAGAGATCTTTGGGAAAATACCCAGACAAAATTGGGGGAAGCGGCAACGGCCGATGAAAAGAAAAAACGGGGCCAGGCAATGGCAATTATCTACCTTAACGTGGAGGAAGATATTAAGCATTTAATCAATGATTTGGAGGATCCCCACGAAATTTGGAATGCTTTAAAATTAAATTTTGAACCCCCATCTTTAGCCAGGATTGCTGCATTATGGGAGCAATTTTTTTCAACTCGTATAAACGAAGATGAGTCAGTTGGCATGTTTGCCGCGAGGTTAAAAAGTATTCTGCGCCAGCTAGAGGACGCGAATTATAAAATGGATGAAAAACTTAAAGCTTTTCAATTAATTAGGAACCTAGGTCAAAATTTTAGAGGTATTGTTCAGACAATATACAGGTGGGACGAATCAAAATTTACTTTTTCAAAAGTTTTGGAAGAACTACTCGCTGAGGAGGGTAGGAATAAATTTTTGGGGGATGAATCTGAGAATTTCACATCGGGGGGAAGTACTTTTTTGACTCAAAAGAAACCTAACGTGGAGAGGAGAGGTTCAGGCTTTAAAAATAAAGTCTGTTTTTCGTGTGGAAAAAAAGGCCACATTTCTAATCAGTGTTGGAGCAAAAATAAAAAATGGAACCCCCAAAGAAATCAGAACTCCCAAAAGAAAAATATTCCTCAAGCAGCTATGCTCTGTACAATAAATGAAGTAGAGGCCCACAATACTAATGCAAATTTAAGCAATAATGATTTTCTTTTTGATAGTGGAAGCACGTTCCATTTCGCGAAAGATAGAAATTTGTTTTGCGAATTTCAAGAAATTAAAAATACTAAGTTAGAAGTTGCTGTGGGCGGAGCTGAAGGAAAAATTGAGGGTGTAGGAAAAATAAAATTTCAAGTAATATCAGATAATGGCCCAGTAAATATTATTTTGAATAAAGTTTATTTTGCTCCATCGCTGAGGAGAAATTTGATCTCTGCGTCAAGTATCGACAGTATGGGTTTCAAACTCAGATGGTACCCAGGCAGAATTTGTGTTTTTAATAAGGATAATGTTAAACTTTTCACTGCTCACCTGGAGGATAGACTTTATTTTGTAAAACCATCATGTTTTTTGTTCGATAAAAATATGCCTCAAGCCAATGTATCTGAAGGAAAGGGTTTAGACTTGGAATTGTGGCATAATAGATTTTGTCATATAAATTGTAATACTATTTTAGAAACTGAAAAACAAAATTGTGTCTATGGCCTACATATAAGTAACAGTAAAGTTAGCAGGTGTGAACCATGCATGTTAGGGAAAAAACGTAGGCGTTCGTTCAAACCCATCCCAGGACCTTATACAAAGGCCCCTCTTGAATTGATTAGCATGGATTTAATGGGACCCCTCCCACAGGAAAGTTTTAATGGTAAACGGTACATTTTTCTTTAATCGATGATTTTTCAAGAAAAGCAACAGTGTTTTTCCTTAGAACCAAGGATGAAGCTTTTGATTATTTTGTACGCTACCAAAGGCGGGTAGAAAGATTCTTGGGGAAGAAAATTTTGGCCGTAAAATCAGATAATGGGGGGGAATTTGATAATGAAAATTTTAAGAATCATTTCAGGAAAGAAGGGATTAGGATTGAACGAACGAACACGTATACACCAGAACAAAATGGAATGGTAGAAAGATACAATTTAACCTTAGCCAGTGCCATGAGAACTATGCTAAAATCAGCCGGGTTGTCCCAGGAATTTTGGACAGAGGCTGTAATGTGCTTTAACTACGTCCGCAATCGTACAGTGCTAAAAGGTAGGGGAAAAACCCCATTTGAGTTGTTCTGCGGGAGAGTTCCTTCTGTTAAACATATCCGTAGATTTGGGTGCGTTGCCATAAGAGGCCTACCCAAGCAAAAGTTGAAAAAATTCGACATGCGTGGGAAAAAGGGCATTATGATGGGATATGCGACTCAAACCAAAGGGTACAGAATCTGGGACGTAGAAGAAAGGCGGATTTTTGAAACCATAGATGTAATTTTTCTCGAAGATGAAAACTGGGGGGCAGAAAAAAATGTAAATTTTCAAAAGAAACAAAAAAGGGGGGAAAATTACTCTTTTGTGAGACCGCTAAGTGAAATAGAGTCCGAAAGGGAAATTGAAAATATTGGCTCACCAGCCCCTAGCAAAAGAATAGAATGGGTTAGGAAAGCAGTGAAGAGGAAAAAGGAAAATAGGCATGATATATACTATGGTATAAAAGGGGATGATAAGGTAAAATTGAGGTCAGTTCCCGATGCTAAAAAGTATTGTGAAAATAACAACATTCCTTTTGACCCAAATTTTTTCAATTTTTCCACTAAAGACCCAACTTCAGGGGAGGTAGGTGAGATAGTAAGTGAGGATAGCGAGTCAGAAAATCAAAATGAGGTAACTCCAGAGGCAAACCTGACAGAAGTATTAATTCCTCAGTCTTATAGCCAGTGCATAAAAACCCCAGAAGTCGAGGAATGGAAACAATCCATGGCAGAGGAAATGAAAGTAATAAAACAGAGGGAGGTGTGGGAATTAGTCCCTAAACCTAAAAATAAACCAATCCTCAATAGCCGGTGGGTGTATGATATCAAAAGAAATGACAAGGGGGAGATTGCACGCTTTAAATCGAGATTGGTAGTAATGGGAAACAAACAGGTAGCTAACGAATCCTACACAGAAGTTTTTGCCCCAGTTTTAAATTTTATATTAATTAGAGTGTTTTTTGCAATTTTTGTCATATTTCTCGGATGGAACCATTTTCAGTTAGACGTGAAAAACGCGTACCTTTACGCAGACCTAGAGGAAGAAATATATATGCGACAACCGCAGGGCTTCATTGACCAAGAGAGGGAAAATTTTGTGTGTCATCTTAAGAAATCGTTATATGGGTTACATCAGTCGGGGAGAAACTGGTATGTCGAAATCGACACAGCACTCCAAAAAATGAATTTTGTAAAATTAAAGACAAGTAACTGTGTTTATACCCGTAACAAAGAAATATTTTTATTAATTTATGTTGATGACATCCTAGTTTTTGGAAAAAATGAAAAAATAATTAGGACTGCGGTAGATGATTTGGCCAGGATATATGATATAAAGGAATTAGGAAAAACTAAAAATTTATTGGGGGTGGAATTCGAAGAAATAGGGGGGAAAATTTTTATACATCAAAATTCTTACATCAAAAAAATCTGTGAGGGTTTTGACTCGTACAAGTACCCATTTTCGACCCTCCCAATTGCGAAAGGCACAATTTTAACTAAGGAAGATTGTCCGAAAACGGAACAAGAAGTCCAAGAAATGGACAGGTTGCCTTTTCGCAACTTATTGGGATGTTTGTCCTATATAGCAGGGAAAACCCGACCAGACATTTCTTACGCGGTTAATGTACTTTCACAATTTCAGGCTAATCCGGGGAAAAAACATTGGGAATGTCTATTAAGACTTTTGGGATATTTAAAATACACAAATTACTATAAATTAAATTTAAGTGCTATAAACGAAATTGAAATTAACGGGTTCTCTGATTCTGACTATGCAGCTAATAGGGATGACAGAACTTCGATGGGGGGAATTATAGTTTATATTGATAAAGTACCGGTTATTTGGAGGACAGCTAAACAAAAAAGTGTGTCGTTATCTACCATGGAGGCTGAATATATAGCGTTAGGGGAAACCGCAAAAGAAGTGGTATGGTTAAAAAGAATTTTAAAAGAAATATCCAAATTTAAAATACCGGGGTATAAATTTAACAAAACTATAATTAATTGTGATAATATTTCTGCCATCGATTTTTCAAAATCTCCCATAGAAAATAATCGAACTAAGCATGTAGCAGTCAGGTATCATTTTGTCAGAAACTTTGTTAAACAAAATGCATTTGAATTGAAATATGTTAAAAGCGGGGAAAATTCAGCTGATATTTTTACAAAACCATTAACAAAAGTAGCTTTAGAAAGAATGTGCAAAATGATTTTTGGTGACTTTGATAACAAGAAAAGAGATGTCAAGAGTCAAATGAAATGTTGAAAGTTGTTGTAAATATGTTCAAAGTTTTTCTAATGTTTCAAGGTGTTTTTTCAACTGTGTTTTTTTGAAAATTTTTAAAATTGATGTTTATAAGTGTTTTTTCAAAGTTTTAAGAATTGTAATTCACATGTGTTTTTTCAAAAAAAAAAAAAAAACTTGTTGCCCTGAGAGCCTGGGAAGGGGGGAATTGTTGGGTCTAAAGACCTTTATTTTTGTTCCCAGACTCGCAGGGCTATGTGTTATTAAAATTATAAGTACAAATTTAGTACAATAGTATAAATTTAAAAGTAAAATTAAAGCACGAACCTCATCTCCCCACGTTTAATCGATCACGCTGGCGCAGCACACTTCAAACCAATCGCGGCCATCTTCCAAATCAAAACATAAGAGTTGAGTTGTTGGTGTCCGGCTGCTGCAGAGTTTTTCGAAATTCGGTCTGGTGTTTAGTGGAGGAAAAACCAAAGTGGCTCATATGCTAATGAGCAGGGCAGTACGGAAATCAAATGTGACGTCTGCTGACGCACCTACCACTATAAATAGCGGGCACTGCCGATGCTCTCTCTCTTCTCTCTTCGCTTTTCACCTGGTCAGCCTTGAGCTTGTGGTGCTCTCGCTGGTAGCTGCGTAGGCAGCGTGGTGCTTCCGATGATGTTAGCCATGCTTGGCTGGAATTAGGTGTGGTTGCTTGTAAACCCACTTCATAGTTTTTTTAAATTAAATAAGCTCAACTAGTTTCCGTTTTTAAAAGTTTCCAGCACCTGCTACAGCTTACCAAGTCCTGGACCATGAAGTAGTGATTAATTTGGCCAGGTGAAAATTGATAATTTATCTTATTGGTGGCCGGGTTCCATCGTTTAATGAACCCGGGGATGACTGCACTGAAGTCGGAGATCATTCAAGTTTTCGAGCATCGCCAGCTGACGGATAGTGCCAGCCTGTGAGTTCCGAGCCTGGGGCTCAAGTTGCCTGATTCCCGGGACGTGACATCCAATGCTGGAGATCCTACTTGGTGACATTTTTTGATAACATATTATCTACTGACTTTCACTACAACACTGTGCAGCCCTGTTGAATTGTTTTTTGAACTTTAACTTTAACATGTTTAAGTAATTAATAAATTTAAATATTCTTTGGAAATATTGTTTCTTAACTTGTCTCTTCACGGACACTATACGGCGCATTTAATCTTCATGGCTTTAACTTAGTTTTGTCTCTTAGAGACTTCAAACTAAATTTAAATTAAAACCATTAGTGGTAACCAAAGCCAACAGTGGTAGCAGAGCGTCAAGTAGCAGAAGCTATTAGGTCAAGTGTCCGTTTTTTTGAAGAGCAAGTTTTTCTATTTCCAGGAATATGGATAGGGATTATCGAATAATTGTTAAACTGAATACCCAAAATTGGCAATCCTGGTGTCGTAATATGAAAATGATCCTAATTGAAAGAGATCTTTGGGAAAATACCCAGACAAAATTGGGGGAAGCGGCAACGGCCGATGAAAAGAAAAAACGGGGCCAGGCAATGGCAATTATCTACCTGAACGTGGAGGAAGATATTAAGCATTTGATCAATGATTTGGAGGATCCCCACGAAATTTGGAATGCTTTAAAATTAAATTTTGAACCCCCATCTTTAGCCAGGATTGCTGCATTATGGGAACAATTTTTTTCAACTCGTATAAACGAAGATGAGTCAGTTGGCATGTTTGCCGCGAGGTTAAAAAGTATTCTGCGCCAGCTAGAAGACGCGAATTATAAAATGGATGAAAAACTTAAAGCTTTTCAATTAATTAGAAACCTTGGTCAAAATTTTAGAGGTATTGTTCAGACAATATACAGGTGGGACGAATCAAAATTTACTTTTTCAAAAGTTTTGGAAGAACTACTCGCTGAGGAGGGTAGGAATAAATTTTTGGGGGATGAATCTGAGAATTTCACATCGGGGGGAAGTACTTTTTTGACTCAAAAGAAACCTAACGTGGAGAGGAGAGGTTCAGGCTTTAAAAATAAAGTCTGTTTTTCGTGTGGAAAAAAAGGCCACATTTCTAATCAGTGTTGGAGCAAAAATAAAAAATGGAACCCCCAAAGAAATCAGAACTCCCAAAAGAAAAATATTCCTCAAGCAGCTATGCTCTGTACAATAAATGAAGTAGAGGCCCACAATACTAATGCAAATTTAAGCAATAATGATTTTCTTTTTGATAGTGGAAGCACGTTCCATTTCGCGAAAGATAGAAATTTGTTTTGCGAATTTCAAGAAATTAAAAATACTAAGTTAGAAGTTGCTGTGGGCGGAGCTGAAGGAAAAATTGAGGGTGTAGGAAAAATAAAATTTCAAGTAATATCAGATAATGGCCCAGTAAATATTATTTTGAATAAAGTTTATTTTGCTCCATCGCTGAGGAGAAATTTGATCTCTGCGTCAAGTATCGACAGTATGGGTTTCAAACTCAGATGGTACCCAGGCAGAATTTGTGTTTTTAATAAGGATAATGTTAAACTTTTCACTGCTCACCTGGAGGATAGACTTTATTTTGTAAAACCATCATGTTTTTTGTTCGATAAAAATATGCCTCAAGCCAATGTATCTGAAGGAAAGGGTTTAGACTTGGAATTGTGGCATAATAGATTTTGTCATATAAATTGTAATACTATTTTAGAAACTGAAAAACAAAATTGTGTCTATGGCCTACATATAAGTAACAGTAAAGTTAGCAGGTGTGAACCATGCATGTTAGGGAAAAAACGTAGGCGTTCGTTCAAACCCATCCCAGGACCTTATACAAAGGCCCCTCTTGAATTGATTAGCATGGATTTAATGGGACCCCTCCCACAGGAAAGTTTTAATGGTAAACGGTACATTTTTTCTTTAATCGATGATTTTTCAAGAAAAGCAACAGTGTTTTTCCTTAGAACCAAGGATGAAGCTTTTGATTATTTTGTACGCTACCAAAGGCGGGTAGAAAGATTCTTGGGGAAGAAAATTTTGGCCGTAAAATCAGATAATGGGGGGGAATTTGATAATGAAAATTTTAAGAATCATTTCAGGAAAGAAGGGATTAGGATTGAACGAACGAACACGTATACACCAGAACAAAATGGAATGGTAGAAAGATACAATTTAACCTTAGCCAGTGCCATGAGAACTATGCTAAAATCAGCCGGGTTGTCCCAGGAATTTTGGACAGAGGCTGTAATGTGCTTTAACTACGTCCGCAATCGTACAGTGTTAAAAGGTAGGGGAAAAACCCCATTTGAGTTGTTCTGCGGTAGAATTCCTTCTGTGAAACATATCCGTAGATTTGGGTGCGTTGCCATAAGAGGCCTACCCAAGCATAAGTTGAAAAAATTCGACATGCGTGGGAAAAAGGGCATTATGATGGGATATGCGACTCAAACCAAAGGGTACAGAATCTGGGACGTAGAAGAAAGGCGAATTTTTGAAACCATAGATGTAATTTTTCTCGAAGATGAAAACTGGGGGGCAGAAAAAAATGCAAATTTTCAAAAGAAACAAAAAAGGGGGGAAAATTACTCTTTTGTGAGACCGCTAAGTGAAATAGAGTCCGAAAGGGAAATTGAAAATATTGGCTCACCAGCCCCGAGCAAAAGAATAGAATGGGTTCGGAAAGCAGTGAAGAGGAAAAAGGAAAAGAGGCACGATATATACTACGGGATAAAAGGGGATGATAAGGTAAAATTGAGGTCAGTTCCCGATGCTAAAAAGTATTGTGAAAATAACAACATTCCTTTTGACCCAAATTTTTTCAATTTTTCCACTAAAGACCCAACTTCAGGGGAGGTAGGTGAGATAGTAAGTGAGGATAGCGAGTCAGAAAATCAAAATGAGGTAACTCCAGAGGCAAACCTGACAGAAGTGTTAATTCCTCAGTCTTATAGCCAGTGCATAAAAACCCCAGAAGTCGAGGAATGGAAACAATCCATGGCAGAGGAAATGAAAGTAATAAAACAGAGGGAGGTGTGGGAATTAGTCCCTAAACCTAAAAATAAACCAATCCTCAATAGCCGGTGGGTGTATGATATCAAAAGAAATGACAAGGGGGAGATTGCACGCTTTAAATCGAGATTGGTAGTAATGGGAAACAAACAGGTAGCTAACGAATCCTACACAGAAGTTTTTGCCCCAGTTTTAAATTTTATCTTAATCAGAGTGTTTTTTGCAATTTTTGTCATTTTTCTCGGATGGAACCATTTTCAGTTAGACGTGAAAAACGCGTACCTTTACGCAGACCTAGAGGAAGAAATATATATGCGACAGCCGCAGGGCTTCATTGACCAAGAGAGGGAAAATTGTGTGTGTCATCTTAAGAAATCGTTATATGGGTTACATCAGTCGGGGAGAAACTGGTATGTCGAAATCGACACAGCACTCCAAAAAATGAATTTTGTAAAATTAAAGACAAGTAACTGTGTTTATACCCGTAACAAAGAAATATTTTTATTAATTTATGTAGATGACATCCTAGTTTTTGGAAAAAATGAAAAAATAATTAGGACTGCGGTAGATGATTTGGCCAGGGTATATGATATAAAGGAATTAGGAAAAACTAAAAATTTATTGGGGGTGGAATTCGAAGAAATAGGGGGGAAAATTTTTATACATCAAAATTCTTACATCAAAAAAATCTGTGAGGGTTTTGACTCGTACAAGTACCCATTTTCGACCCTCCCAATTGCGAAAGGCACAATTTTAACTAAGGAAGATTGTCCGAAAACGGAACAAGAAGTCCAAGAAATGGACAGGTTGCCTTTTCGCAACTTATTGGGATGTTTGTCCTATATAGCAGGGAAAACCCGACCAGACATTTCTTACGCGGTTAATGTACTTTCACAATTTCAGGCTAATCCGGGGAAAAAACATTGGGAATGTCTATTAAGACTTTTGGGATATTTAAAATACACAAATTACTATAAATTAAATTTAAGTGCTATAAACGAAATTGAAATTAACGGGTTCTCTGATTCTGACTATGCAGCTAATAGGGATGACAGAACTTCGATGGGGGGAATTATAGTTTATATTGATAAAGTACCGGTTATTTGGAGGACAGCTAAACAAAAAAGTGTGTCGTTATCTACCATGGAGGCTGAATATATAGCGTTAGGGGAAACCGCAAAAGAAGTGGTATGGTTAAAAAGAATTTTAAAAGAAATATCCAAATTTAAAATACCGGGGTATAAATTTAACAAAACTATAATTAATTGTGATAATATTTCTGCCATCGATTTTTCAAAATCTCCCATAGAAAATAATCGAACTAAGCATGTAGCAGTCAGGTATCATTTTGTCAGAAACTTTGTTAAACAAAATGCATTTGAATTGAAATATGTTAAAAGCGGGGAAAATTCTGCTGACATTTTTACAAAGCCATTAACAAAAGTAGCTTTAGAAAGAATGTGCAAAATGATTTTTGGTGACTTTGATAACAAGAAAAGAGATGTCAAGAGTCAAATGAAATGTTGAAAGTTGTTGTAAATATGTTCAAAGTTTTTCTAATGTTTCAAGGTGTTTTTTCAACTGTGTTTTTTGAAAATTTTTAAAATTGATGTTTATAAGTGTTTTTTCAAAGTTTTAAGAATTGTAATTCACATGTGTTTTTCAAAAAAAAAAAAAACTTGTTGCCCTGAGAGCCTGGGAAGGGGGGAATTGTTGGGTCTAAAGACCTTTATTTTTGTTCCCAGACTCGCAGGGCTATGTGTTATTAAAATTATAAGTACAAATTTAGTACAATAGTATAAATTTAAAAGTAAAATTAAAGCACGAACCTCATCTCCCCACGTTTAATCGATCACGCTGGCGCAGCACACTTCAAACCAATCGCGGCCATCTTCCAAATCAAAACATAAGAGTTGAGTTGTTGGTGTCCGGCTGCTGCAGAGTTTTTCGAAATTCGGTCTGGTGTTTAGTGGAGGAAAAACCAAAGTGGCTCATATGCTAATGAGCAGGGCAGTACGGAAATCAAATGTGACGTCTGCTGACGCACCTACCACTATAAATAGCGGGCACTACCGATGCTCTCTCTCTTCTCTTCGCTTTTCACCTAGTCAGCCTTGAGCTTGTGGTGCTCTCGCTGGTAGCTGCGTAGGCAGCGTGGTGCTTCCGATGATGTTAGCCATGCTTGGCTGGAATTAGGTGTGGTTGCTTGTAAACCCACTTCATAGTTTTTTTAAATTAAATGAGCTCAACTAGTTTCCGTTTTTAAAAGTTTCCAGCACCTGCTACAGCTTACCAAGTCCTGGACCATGAAGTAGTGATTAATTTGGCCAGGTGAAA
This sequence comes from Uloborus plumipes, assembly GCA_038373865.1. Lineage (NCBI taxonomy): Eukaryota > Metazoa > Arthropoda > Arachnida > Araneae > Uloboridae > Uloborus > Uloborus plumipes. Next base: position 8,873 of record JAXGGA010001721.1, on the reverse strand, counting down.
ATTGATAATTTATCTTATTGGTGGCCGGGTTCCATCGTTTAATGAACCCGGGGATGACTGCACTGAAGTCGGAGATCATTCAAGTTTTCGAGCATCGCCAGCTGACGGATAGTGCCAGCCTGTGAGTTCCGAGCCTGGGGCTCAAGTTGCCTGATTCCCGGGACGTGACATCCAATGCTGGAGATCCTACTTGGTGACATTTTTTGATAACATATTATCTACTGACTTTCACTACAACACTGTGCAGCCCTGTTGAATTGTTTTTTGAACTTTAACATGTTTAAGTAATTAATAAATTTAAATATTCTTTGGAAATATTGTTTCTTAACTTGTCTCTTCACGGACACTATACGGCGCATTTAATCTTCATGGCTTTAACTTAGTTTTGTCTCTTAGAGACTTCAAACTAAATTTAAATTAAAACCATTAGTGGTAACCAAAGCCAACACAAGTGGGTACCGCACGCACTGACAGAGCGAAATAAGCTGGATCGGTTAAACGTATGCTCATCATTGCTAACCCGATTTCACTGGAATATGAAGTTTTGCAGCATCCACCATATTCACCGGATCTCTCGCCGACCGATTTTCATTTTTTCAAGCAAGTTTTTAAGGGGCAAACACTATGAAAATGTAGACAGTCTAAAAAACTCGATATCAGAGTTTATTAATTCTAAAGACCAAAATTTTTTTAAGACAGGCATCTACGCTTTAAAATCTCGTTGGGAGAAGTGTATTGAAGCGAATGGAGCATACTGTGATTGAATAAACATGTTTTGAAGAAAGATATGCAGTTTTATACAATCACTAAGGAATCCGACATTTCATACGCACCAACCTAATAATTTCCTGAAAATCTCAAAAAACTGTATTTTTTTCCAAACTTCAACGTGATTCAGATCAAGAAATTGACCAAAAAGATTTTTTGAATTTTTTGTGCACTTTATTCTCCCAATGGCATCTTTTCCGCACTCCCCATCATGGAAATTTAAAAAAAAAGTCATTTTCGGCCCACCTTTATATACAGCAGCTAATTTTTATGGGTAAAATGTACCATTGCGGAATTATGCCCTTAGTGTGACATATTTTACCTGTCAAAGTATGACTAATAGTCTAATTATTACTTGTCATTTACTTTGAATGTGTGTGTCAAGATTTTGACTATTTTATAAATACAACTAATTTGAAGTATATGTATTTATGACAAGAAAAAATCTGTCTCTATTAAGAATTTTTTTTATGGCTAACTATTTATAATTTCAGAGGAAAAAAATCAAGAGTATTTAAAGATTAAGAACTTTTTAAAGACGAAACTACTTCAGCGACAAGGAAGCTTGTCATTTGAAGAAATAGACCGAAGAACACATCTTCTGGCTGTAGAATTTATGTCCAATTTTGAAATAGCAGCGAAATTGGATCGAACTTCTATGAAACTTCTTACAAAATTTGCAGACGAAAACATTCAGGAAGCATAGTTTATTTAAACGTTAATTGTTACGTTCCAACTGTTAAAGAAACTTTTCTTTTAAGTGTTGTAAAAAGCATTTATTTTTTAACTTTATTGTAAAAAAGGGAAATGTAACATATGCTTTTGTATTTTTGAAAATGTCTCTATTTTTGTCAGAGAATGTGTTCCATATAACACGTTTGCTATATCATCTGTTTTGCATATATAAAGAGACTCATATATATTGTTTTTAAAATGACAAAACCTGTACAGTCCAGAAATAAAATTCAACTTCTTAATTGTTGCATAATTCTTCCTTATGAACAAGTTGATCCTATATAGCATTTTAAGACTGAAAAAAATTGTCTGAACATGAAAAATATTTGAAATTAAACTCCTTTCATTGCATTATACTCTAATATAGATACCGCAAATCCCCTTATCATAGCACTTCTTCAAAACAGCCACTATTTCTAATGAACCAGTTATTTATCCTATACAATATTAAAACAACCCTCATTTAATATCCATCTCTGACCCCTAGCAGTATAAACATAGTACTCAGTTGAAAGATTCATTAACCCCTTCCATACCTGTTAGAATGTCAAGCGAGAATACATGCCAAACTTTACAAGGTTGTTAAATTTTTTTTATCAGATGGCATTGAATGACATGTGAAGAGTATGGTTGATTTGAAATGCCATATTGTCTTCTATAAATTCTTTTATATTATTACTTCCAATGCTCCCAACTAGTCCCTATTTCCCTGAAAATTTCAGTTTCATGTCGTATTTTTGCTACAATCTTAGATATCCATTTAATTTTTTTTTATAATTTTCCACACCTCTGAAACACAATATTATAAATTTGAATCAAATGGTGCCACTCTAACTAGGTTGAAACTATTGGTAGGCATAATAAATTGATTTTCAGCATCGTTTCTTGTTCTGGACAGATCTAATTTTCATGTATAAATCATTTTTCAATTAATTATTTGGAAAAACTGGCTGATTGCAATTTAATGTCAAAGTTGCAGATTACTGCCTATTAATCAGTGTATGGATAGTTTAAACCTTTAAAAGTTAGTGGTAAATGTTCTTTTTTTAGGATTTTGATTGGCTTCTCTACTCTTAAGGGACAACTTAAAATTCTGTTGGGAGCCCTATACTTCTAATAATTTGCTATTATTGTTTAATTTCATCAGTATTTTGCATCATTCTTTTTCTGTTTTTTCATATGCACTTTCATATTTAATTTACTTTAACTTTTTATATTTCAAATTTTGCACTTCCAGTATTAGAAATGTATACTGAGATACCAATCTCAAATGGAAAAGATTAAAATAGGCGTAATTACATACACCAAACAATTCTTTCATGTTCGTCAAAAATACACTTTTTGTACTTACTAAATGCTGTTAGATTTTTTTCTTTGTATTGAAATTAATATGCATCGTAAAACTGTAAATGATGTTCTAAATGTTTATTTCTGAAGTAATATAAAATGTTTACGTTCCAATTATAATATCAGCATCATAACTTGGTTTATATGGAAATATTTTTTAAATGTCACTTTATTTAGTTTTAGGTAAAATAATTTTTTGACCCAATAGAAAAAGGGAAAGAAAATCTTATTTAAGGAATGGAAATAGATATTAACCCTTTCAGTCCCACATTAAATTTAGCTGTATTATAGTCTTCATAGCTCGGAAGTCCCAAGGGACCGGCTAAACGCTTCGAGTTATCAGAAATTCCCACAGCCTTCTTTAGACTTTGGGACCATATGAAAACTTAGAGATAAAGGAATATTCAAGTTAAAAGCGTTCAAGTTATTGAGACTTCTCTGTATATGATGTTGTTCAGGAACAACACTGAAACTACAAGGTTAAGTACTTTTTGTGCTTCAAAAGTTTTAAATATACAGAGCTAAGAACTTGATTTGTTAGCAGGACATTCATAAAATTCTTATTATATTTTTTTAATCTGAGCGAAAGGAAAACAACTTCAAATATTTCAGTTAAGCTTAAGTTTTGCTAATATGAATGCTTCTTACGTAATGAAAGAGTTTTCGAGCAATTATTACGTACTGTATTTTTTGCCCCACTACTATATATGTGGTTCCGATAAGCCGAAGGTTGACATTCACTATGTTAACTTCTTTTAAGTGATATTCAGGAAAAATACATGTTGGTGCCAGTTTAAAGTTGGATTAATTTCACATAACTATTACGAAAGTAACTCGACTTCTGTACCAATCACAGCCAGGGGTGCCCACAGGGGGGGATTATGGCGCAAGTTGCGCCATCAAAATTTTTGGGGGGGATTTTTTTAACTTATTTATTTACTTATTTAAATTATTTATTAATTTATTTTTTCAATTTAAATTATTTATCAACTTTATATTTAATTTTTTTTAAATTTACGTTTTTTTTGTGCGAAGTTAATATCGAAAAATATTAACTTCTTTTCGAACGATTTGTATCTGAATTGTTGCTGAGTAATTAGAATAAAACTGCTAAGCGGGGGGGGGGAAGATACGCTATCAATTCAACTTCAGCATTACCACTGACACCATAACAAATCTCGGCTCAAATGCAAAATAGGAACTTCCAGCCTAAACATCATTTATTAGTGGGGCCTGGAACTCGGAACTCGTTATTTGCGTGTTTTACAATTACAAAATTATGCAGTTTTTCTGCTCGGGTTTGATTTTATTATTTTTATTACTTTATTATTTTTTTTACACTTCAGTTCAGTTTAATCTTAACACTAGATGATAAAGATTTCTCAATGCGGAGTGTCACAGTTTCTGCCTACCGTAATGTTGCCATATTAATGTGAAATGCGCTGTTATCGACTATTTTGTAGCAGTTTGTCGCCTTCATAGTAAATGGCGGTTCCAGTTTTGTGAAATTTTAAAAGAAATCCTTCGAAGATGCCTATAGAGCTCTTAAAACTTCGTTCAAATATAAATATTTAGAAGTACTTTGCAACACTGTGCACAGACAAGACAAATGGACTGAACATTGTCGCAAAAACATGCATATAAATTTAGAAATAATATTAATATCAAGTACAAAGTTGTAGCTGTTAAGAAAGGCAGTAGTACCTGGGATAAAGCGACTAGTAACACGGGTGCAGGCTCCATTGTTTCAACGGTGACAATGACAAATATACAAAATGCACCATCAACTTCACGGTAAGATTTATATTAAACATTCCTTGTAACAGTATTTTAAAACTATCTTACTTTGACTTTGACTTTGTTAGTTATTTGATTTCAAAAAGGTACACTTTATATATATATATATATATATATATATATATATATATATATATATAACCACCAAACACCTGGTTTATTAGTATTAATGACGGTTCATAGTTTTAAGTGGCTATATATGAGCATGGCTTGCGTCTTAAAAATCCTGAACTGTTTTTATGCATGCGTTGAAATAGGGACAGGGTGTCCGCGCATATGGAAAGTCATGGAAAGTCAGGGAAAGTCATGGATTTCAAATATGATCGAAATTGGTCATGGAAAGTCATGGATTTCAGCGAAAAATGTCCAAAAGTCATGGAAACTGACTGTTTATCATGGATTTTAGCGCTCCGGACCGATTGAAATTTTTCCCGCGATCTCGGAAGAACGAAAACACTTCCGCCGTCATTCTACTTCGTTATTGGGTGCAATCTGATTTTTCAATTACAATTTCCAACAAGTTGCATTGTGTTGACCAATCAGATGAATTCTCAACATTAAAACCTTGAGCGGCGAATTTTGTGTAACTGCGCATGTACGCGGACTCCGTCATCTGATAAAATATGACCTTGAACGACAGAAAGATAGACTCGATGGTTTTTTTGATGGTTTTTTCCCCGGCATAGGCAGATTTGCCTTTTACATTTGGTCTCCTCCCCCCCCCCCCCCACCCGCTTCATTTGATTCCTTTTTCTTTTAAAACTTGTTTGAATCTTTTTCTTTCGAGGAGCTTTATGCAAAAGAAAAACAAATTAAAAAACGATGTTGAATTTTAAAGAACCGTGTAGGTAGGGGTGGGGGCAGGAACTCAACGAGTTCCGTTTTGAAGTCAGATTTCTCCTCACTCATATCAGGATCTAAACTTACAGTAAAATTTATGGACAGACAATTCATTGCTACATGAAAGTACGTTTGAGGACAAGCACGGTGGGGAGGAGGGTGTCGGTAGGAAAAGATCGTTTTTTGACCTCAAAAGCGAACGGACTTCTGTTGCTGTGAAACGCAGTCGCCATGTTTGGTCATTTGCTTTACAAGATAGAATATTAAGTGCATAATTTTCCAAAAACAAAGCAGAGTTCGTTTTTTTTTTTTTTTTTTTTTTTTTTTTTTTTTTTTTTTTTTTATAGTCATGGAAAATAGTTTACAAAAGTCATGGAAAGTCATGGAATTGAAAAGTCCAGGTTGAGCAGATACCCTGTAGGGAATTCATTGGTTCCATGATAGCTATGGCACATGAATATTGGGCTAAAAGTTAAAAGGGAGAAAATGAATTTTTAGTGTCTGCCTGAGAAGTTAATTTGTTTGTTTCTAACGGGACTAAGATTCTTTCATGTTGCACAATTATTTCTTGATGGCTATTACCATTTGAGAGGCACCTGGACTCTTACGAAGTGGAGGGTAGGCCCGTCATTTAGGGGATTCAGAGGGTCAACCCCCCCCCCCCCCGGCTTTGAGAAACCAATGTGTTTACCTGCAAGTGGGCGGGGTTTTTACTATTTTTTGGCATATTTTACATTGAATACATACCCATTGCCCCCGCTGGAAAAGTTTGAAATAACGGTCCAGGCAAAGAGGCATTATTTTCATTTGCTAAGTGTAAGTTATATCATTGATTTAATTTCTTGTTGCTATTGGGAATTACTAATCATTTTCATAGCTATTTTTATTATATTTATCCCACCCGAATTTATTATCTGATTTTATTAATTTATGCCTCATTATAAACTCCCAAATGAGAAAATTTTCGTGGAAATTTACGACTTCACGCTTTTAGCTGATCAACACATATAAATATTATAATGGTATTTATCTACCTTTTTATGCGTCATATTTTTAAACATTTGACTTGTCTTTCAATGTTTGATTTTACTATCAAAGATCGAGTTGAAATTATTGTTTTATTTATATGACACTCATTAATCTACGAAAATGTTTGTTTGTACTATAATAGTTATTTTCATTTGCATAGCACAAGCAAGTTTATTTAGTTAATGTATTGCTGTTTATTGTAAATATTTTTAACTAATCTTATCCCTTCAGATTCTGTTTATTTCACCCAGCCCTATTTAAACAAATAGTGCGTAAAAATCTTGTGATTAGAAGTATTGCATTCAGTTGAAACCTTCAGTGTCTATTTTTAAGTCATAATAAAATGATAACTTTCAGTGGCGTAGCGCAGAATTTTTTAAATTGAGTAATAATAATTGTAATAAAAAATAAATAAAAAAATAAATAATATTAAAAAAAATAAATAAATAGAGAGCGCTAAAAATAAAAAATAAATAAGTAAAAGAGGGTTGGCAAAATTTTTGGGGGGGAATTTGCGCCATTGAGCTTGGGGGGGATGGGCACCCCTGATCACAGCCACACTATAACTTGCAGCCATAGTATATGCTGTTATTAGCCGATAAGTAATCAAATATTTTCAAACTACTACATCCTTTCAAAATTTATTGATCATTGTTTGAATTGTCATTTTAAAGGAAAATAAAAACTTTACATTTACACTGCATTTATTTTCAATTGCATAACTTCCTTTGTGATTAACTGTGAAATATTTTGTAATCAATTTTTAATTTATGCACTTACTATGTTCTGTGATATTGTTGCATCAGTTAAGTTTTTTAAATGTTAAATGTTGTAATAATACCCTCATCAAATAGATACTGTTGTAAAAAAGCATTTTTTCTCATACCTAATAAAATTATTTTTCAACAATTATTCTTAAAAATTAAATATCCTTCAATTGTTCAAATGTTTTCGTAACCTTAAAGATTACCTATTCATTTGAACAAAACTTTTTGTCTCAAATCGAATAATGGAAAAAATTGATGCATCAAAAAAAAATCCAGCATTCAGCCAGACCCAACTCCTTGGCTAGGCGACCTGTGCCCTTGCCTAGGGTGGCAAATTTCATGATTCCAAAACAAAAATATGTGTATAGTATCTAGTATGGTAAGATGAAATGGTGGATCTGGCAGGAGTCGATGCAGGGGTGATTGTGTTCCGGTATTGAACCGGATTTCTGGTATTTTCATGTTCAAAAATACTGAAAATAAAATATTTTTAATCATGGTTTTATCTTCAAACCTCCGGAATTTTTTTTGCTTTTTCGAATTTTCGATGATTATACCGATAATTACTAATAATATTCATCGAATAAAAATTGAAATGCCATTAAAATTGTTTTTTTACTTTAATAAATTTGCATCTTTTTTGATTTTGATGTCTTCATTTAAAAAATGCAATCAATTTGTATCGGATATAAAAATCGCTTTTTTTTTTTTTTTTTGACCCTTATTACCCTACATCAATTATTATATGTGTATAGTTATAAAATTAGGTGTGCTTAGGTAATAGGGGCTTTAGTTTAATCCCCCCCCCCCCACACACACACACACACACATTTTCTCTTTAAAACTTTCAGGTATTGTTTTACGAACTTAGGCAGGGATTCAAGTGAAACACCATTGCAATCGCTTCGAATTGCAATCGCTACTGGAAGTGAATTTCATTATCATCAACTTAACTTGGCACTGACGTCACTACGGGTGGAACCAATAAGAGCTCACAAGCAGTCAGTGATCTCCTCTTATTCGCCAAGTAGGCTGTGACGCTTTATCTAGCTCGTTATTCATAGGCAAACGTCACGCTGACGTCACGATGTTTTATCAAGAAACGTTCTAATGTAATGGGATACTTTCACCTAAAGAAGAAGAACAACGGTGGCAACAGCTGAGAAATGAAAACAAACGCACGTGGTAATGTTAGCGGCCGTAGACGAGACAAGTTCATCTTAAAACTTAATTTTTTTCAAAAAAAGAAAAGGATTATTAACTTTATTCTTACTTTTAAAGATGAATTTATATAGTTTTTCAACTATGTGAAAGAGTGATTGGGTTTTAAAACGTGGTGTTGTTGCTAAAAAGAGCTCTGTTTGTATCGCCCTGATCTGTGGAACTCATGGATATCACTCATAGCGTCATAGCTCCAAGGTGTTTATGTTACGTTCGCGTATGCAAGTAACGAAGTTAACTCTGTGATGATCACTTTTTGTGATGTACTTGCTCGCATTATATTTTTGTGACCAAGAAACGGTGATTTCCGTTAATAACCTGTTTCATTACTTGTATAATATATGCATTTTTTTTTCTGAAAGTGTTTTG